>JABJVR010049117.1:0-22735 GCA_025773905.1 Chitala chitala | reverse complement strand
TGCTCTGGGATGGGCTCCAGGTTTCCCCGCGACCCTCACCAGGAATAAGCGGTTAAGATAATGGATGGATGGAATAAATATGTATACGTACTGTACTGAAATTAGCCGTTTTCTATGAGCACTACATATTATTGACCGCTAGGGGGAGAACAAAGCACAGTGGAAACACCTGTGCACAGACAAGTTTTCAGAAGGCAGTACTGGTGGAAAATTGCATATTACAGGCATTTCACATTTATTATTTACATATATATGCTTTATTTAGTCGTGGATTTTGAGCCATTATCATCGCAGAATATTGCTGCCAGGTTTTCTAGAGATGATTATGTTGTCATATGTAACCAAAATAGCCAAGGTCATAGATTTTTATTTAATTTAAAAGTCTAGGGATTACATTTGAAGAACATAATTAAATTTTCTCTGACAGTCATATGGATTTTTGAGGACTGTATAATGTAGCCTTGACTTGGTGAAATAGAGATTGCTTGTCGCACGCAGACACCTGCATAGATATGTTATAATATGATATAAAAGCATTGCATGCCTTAAAAAGACTCTCGGACTGTGGAGTGTATAAGCTGAATGTGTTTGTGAGCACAGCTCTGTCAGCCTTTTCTCCAACCACTCCCCCTCTCATGGTCCACCCAGGTGCAGCTGCTGAAGGATCAGATGTCGGCCGAGACCGCAGCCCGTATCGAGGCCCAGGCCCGAGTCCACCAGCTCCTGCTGCAGAACCGGGATCTGCTGCAACACGTGGCGCTGCTGGTGCAGCAGCTGAAAGATCTGGAGGTCAAAGCCCAGCGAAGCAGCCGAAGTAAGGCCCCCCTGCCGCTCCGTGACCTTTGACCTTTACCTCGTGCACATGCACGGCTGTGCATCAAAGTGTGCTTTTAGAAGAGTAGTGAAAGGAGGAGATGAACAGAGGCTTTCCTCTTGATCCCATTGGCTCTGGACTTAAAAAAAACTCCCACATTTCATCACAGTTACATATTTTCAGTCATTTTCATAGTCTGCCTCAATAATCAGTGATGGGCACATAATCCCTCTCTGAACAGAACACCTTTACACTCCAGTGCCTGATGTCTGCACAGGATGCCGGGGGTAAGGTGACGCTGGCACAGGGGCGGACACAATTCCCTAGTTACCGTCGTTATCAGAGGTGACATGTGAGGAGGCAGTGAGGCTACAACGCTGGCAGCGAGACTGCAGATCTGACAAAAGCAACAACGTTGCAAAGCCACAGAGGCGGGCAGAGGCAACTGGTGTGAAAGGAGCTTAGTGCTGTTAGAGTTCACCGACCATTGGTTAAAGCTCTGTTCTCATTTCTCTCATGTTCTCATTTCTCTGTTGTCATGACATGCTAATTGTCAATTCTAATTACCAAAAACAATCAAATGAGTGAGGATGGTAGGAAGCGGTCAGTGTGCAACGTAGAATGTTTATTCTTTCAGAATTTTTGCAGCATTTAACACTGTGAATTCACTCATTGAGTGCGGGATATCTATATGAGGATTTAATAAGTGACTTCCTTCAGGACAGCACAAATACTCTTGGTTTCCAAGTCTGCGTCTTAACACATCTCGTGCCTTTGTAGGCTGCCGTTCCTGTGTCTTGCAAAAATGGTTTCATATGAGACGACCTTGCAGAACGATCCAGTTAGAGCCACCTTACAACAATGAACGAAGCAAAAGGTGTTTCCCATTAGCTTTATTTAGGTCTGCGCACAGGCCAGACCGTATCACAGTTAATTCTGCACGATAACCTGCGGCCGGGCTACACCGGTGCATAAAGCGCATGCCAGTTAGCCTTGGTAATTGTCATAATTTCTCTTTATACCCCCGAGGGCATGCAAACAATTTAACTTCCCAAGATAACACTGCTGCACACGGAACGCTTTAGCTCGACGCGGTTAACGGAAAATAAAACTGACGTTCAGCCCAGTTAGAGGAACAGTCCAGTCCAGCCCATGGTATTAAAGCGAAACAACACACCTAAGTTATCTTGTGTGGGGTTTTGTTATCTGGGTCCAGATGTTGTGCTGTTACTGTTGTATTGGGGGAGGAGCATTGGCGAAAAGTTCAGGGTGAGAGTGGAGTGGAAAGGGACATATCCTGTTTCTGTTTTATGGGTCTCTGTTACTCACATTCATGTCGCATGGAGTAAGTATTACTTTTCTGTACTGGAGTACTCCTGCAACCTCACTTACTCTACTTTTTTTCTCAGTTCTTTTTTCTGGTCCTTCATTCCTGTTGTGTCCGTTTTTTTTTTTTTTTTGCATGGCCAGCTGTATTGACTGGAAATTAAGTGCTTTTTAGCATTAGCCCAAGCTGCTCATATTTTCTCCAAAGCCAATAAATGATTCTTTTTACTGTTTGGGACGCTGAGGTAACGTGTTGTTGGCCCTCGTCCCTCCGGTGCAGACTGTGTGAAACTTAGATGCTTCTGTCGTGTGGCTGTCTGTGCTGGAGAAATGCTAATCTGTGTGCCAGCGTGGGTCGTGTCACAGTAATGCAGTCAAGACCACTTCCACTTGTCAGTCTATAATGAAGTTTATGCTGAATGATGAAAACCTTTTGCCATCGTACCCTGCTGTTTACAGTAAATACATTTTTTGACTGCTGGGATTTTTTAATAGACCGTAGAAGCGCGGGATCATTTTCTTGTGAGATTACATAAATGAGCTCCTTTCCCTGTTCTGTGTTTGGTTCTAGATGAGCAGGATTCGGCATGGAAGCGCATGTCCACGCAGTCTCTCTTCCTGAACCTGAAGAACCGCTACAGCGCGATGGCGGCAGAGCACCCCGTGACATCCACCCCGGCCACACAGCCGGGGAGTGCCGCCCCGCCGGTGGGCTGCACAGAGTCCTACCTCAATCTCCTGAACTTGGAGAATGGCGCCGGGCAGGAGCTCGCCATGGACAACCGGGGACACGCTGTGCCGGCTGGGGGAAAGACGGAGAACGGGTGGAACGGGAATGGGCTGGAGGTGTCAGACACGGAGACGGCCGGGATCAGCAGCCAGACCCTCAGAACTGTGGCTGAGCGGTAAGGTTGTCTTTCGGACAGTATTTACCAACCAATCAATTACAGGCTGAATATTGTTGGTGCTTTTCAGTAGCACAGTAGTACAGTGCTAAGCCTTTTTTCACTGTTCCTTCTCGTCTGACTTTCAAAAGCTGATTTGTGCCTCTGTTGATCCATATTGCATGCCCTACGTATTGCAGTGTTTGTGTTTTCGGAGCATGGCACTGCCCATCAGCCATAACAGCAAAATACTCTGATCTCTAGAGATGTTACACAGAAGGAGATTGCTGAAAGAACGTGCTTTAAACCAGTCATCCAACTAGAAGGTCTGGTAGACCAAGAGACAATCTGGCCCACCCCATCCTCCAGTGTAATAAGACGGAAATCATTATTTCCCGATATTGTAGGTCTGCAGTGGTCCCACAGGGTCAGTGGCTATAATTGGGGGGTGAAGATCTGATGATGAGGGCTTTTTGTGTAGCCAGTGTAGAGGGTGTGTCATTTCCTGCAATCAGCTACCCTTGGCCCCCATCTGTCATTCAGGGCCTTGACACAACATCTGCACCCAGACACCCCCTTGACCCCGGCTCTCAGTCAGGGCCTTGACACAACATCTGCACCCAGACACCCCCTTGGCCCCCGGCTCTCAGTCAGAGCCTCGACATGACGTCTGGACCCAGAGACACTCCCTTCATATCCTCTCTGGTCCTGTTCGCCTTCCCATCCGACGGGCGCGCCGCGCTGTGCCTTCCACCTGCACCTTCAACTCGAGCCCGTCCTTGTCAGAGAACGTTTTAAAAATTGTTCAATTAGCAATTACAAAAATAGCTTGTTGGAAATTAGGCAGCAGAGCTGTCATTTAGCCACTGAAGCGTGACTGCAGTAATGGCACGGGCCGTGCGGATTCACAGGTTCTGTTACAGGAGCCAGAGCCAACAATATATCGCACACAGCATTGAGTCGCTAACCCTCTGAATGAATAAAAAGATTAGAGAGGTGTGTGTGTGTAGCTTCTGAAATTATCTGCCACCTGTTTTTTGTTTTACGTTCTAGTCATCCAAGATAAGTACCCTGTTTGCAGTTTGGAGACACTAATTACCAAAGCCCTGTGAGGCAGTCTTAACCCAGTTCTCCTAGCACCTTCCTGTGCATGTACACTGTACCTCAAATTAGTAATTAGCATTCTTACCAATTTGGAATATGTTTATGTGCAGAACACAAGTGAAAGTAATGCTACAATTTAATTTTTTTTTTAACAAGGCATGAATTTCTCCCTTTCAAAATTCCTTTCAATGCCATACGTAAAAATGCACTTGGGTCTCAAGTTTTATCGGTAACAATTAATTCACAAATAAATGTTGGAGCACAGAGAGTGAGAAGGATATCGTAGCAGCAACTGTTCTCCTGCGCTTGTCTGTGTGGACCGGAGTGAATATGCTCACTCCTGAAAAGCACTTGGGTCCCTGGTAATGTACCTGCAGTACTTGTTTGTAAAACCCTAACACCTCACTTCACAAAATGAGCTCTTGCGCTGTGTGGTGAGAAAGCCGTCTCTGCAGGGCCACAGCGAGCTCCCACTAAAGCTAGCCTTCGTGCATTTATGGTGACAGCATGGTGAAGTATGACAGTTGTGCTTTTGAAGATTGAGTATTACACATGGGGGCTGGATAGTGCAGCTAAAGCTCATTCTTGTCTGTATTTATTAGCTAGATGGCTGTCTGTGTGTGGGGAGGGGCTTCACATGCTTGCAATACTAACTTAACAGGAGGTGAAGGGAGGGATTCAGCCTGACGTATAGATAATTATTTTCCACGGGTGCCAGCATCGTGGAATGTTCTAGGCTGTATCAGAAGGAGTGATGCCTACTGTCCGTCCTTCGTTTCTCACGCTTACACGTTTGCTGGTTTTTTTTGTAGCGAGTAGTTTTAGCATTTTTTTTTTTGCACTTTTACGGTACTTTGTGCTTTTGGTGCTGTGACAGTATCTGGATGGTTGAAAACATTTTGGAGACGTAGAAGGCAGTTTTAAATTAACACTGATTTTGAATGCAGAATTTTGAAAAAGGTTTGCTTAGGACTTTGCATTGTTTGCAGTTTGTGTGCTGTCCCATAGATTTATTTCAATTTCTAAAGAAGCTGTAATAAAAACCATTGGAGATCTTTTTATTGTTAACTGCAGTCTGTCAGCTCCTCTTCCTCTTTACCGTCCACGTACCCTGAATGAGCTTCTCATCCGTACCTTTGCTGATGCAGAGCGGTCGAGTCGGGAGCAGCTCTCTGTTTTCTCACCATCTGTTCTTAAGGGCTTGCGCAAGATGGACGCATGCCTGTCAGAATCCTCCTGGCACACTCCCAGATGCTTGTAACGGAGACACTGTGATTAACAGTCACGGCCAGGATCTAAGAGGACAGCAAATGCACCAAGCAGATGCGATCGGATGATCACGCAGGAAATTGCCTGCGCCGGGAGCTTTGCCCTCCCCGTCGCCGTGGAGACCTGCCTCAAACAGCAGAATTGATCCAACGATCTTTTGCTTACACTTGTTTGTATACAGCGGTGTGTGTTTTAGTGTATATACCCCCACCACTCGCCCCCCACATGGCTTAGTTAAGTTGCAGATTTAAAGGGTAGAAGCTGACCTTTTTATCCATCAGGGCACTCTTTGATTCTTTGGCACATTACGGAGTTGTCACGGCCACCTGCCTGCAGGGATGGGGAGGGGGAGTGAGGGTCTCCTTGCTTCACCAGAGGCTTCAGATGAAGCCTGAATGTGCACCTTAGTTTAATTAATCTACAGCTGTGACCCTAACAGACAGGAGGTGACAGCCGCCAGGGCCTATTCAAAGTGTGGCAACATTCAGACTGCTGCCTAATACTGCATCGCATTAAAATAGCTCTCCTTATTTTAACGTTACTATGCAGAGAGCTTATTTTAATTGTGTTAAAGGGGAAACGTGAAGTGCTCTCAAAGTTGTAACAGAGGAATATAAGAAGCTCTTGACATGACAGGACAGTATACACACCAGAACAGGCTGAAGATATTTGACAGTGAAGAAATGCTGATGAAATAATGTATCTATATACTGAAGCTGAGGACTCTGATCTGCTGGGACATTTGTTCAAAAGGAGTCAGCCAGTTTTATGAAGAAATACTCATTCCTTGTTGGCTTCCTGTAGAGCCCTCGTGTTGGCAAACCTGTGTATGCAAGGCTTTTCTTGTGTTTTTGATTTGTGTTGTGCTTTGCTGGACTTTACTGAAGATACAGATGTCCTTTCTGAAGGGAAGTCAGCAAAAAGCAGTTTCACATCTTATCAACAAAGTCTTACTGCAGCTTTTGATGTCTTGACGTAAATATGCAGAATTACAGTTACATCCTTAGCAGTGACACAGAGGCAGCTGTGGAAATACCAACATCCAAAGGAGGATGTTTTTACAGCTTCACAGAAGCTTTTCAGTATTGTTGGGGGGAGCACTTTAAGGGTCACATTGATCCTCAGAAGGAGGGGGGGCATGTTGGTAAAGAAAGACCCGGTAAGTGCAGCATTGTGCCGGTGGCTCTCCTGCTGAACCGGGACTACATTGAGGGGTCTTGTAATTTTAAGAGAACGGAGACAAAACCAGCAGGCAACCTGCTCCCACAGTGGGCCCTGGGCCCAGCAGGTGCCAGCCCATTTTGTTTCGAAGTGCCTCATTTCTTCACTTTACATAGGAAATCAATATTGCATGTGTGGCCTTTCACGCCCGCTAAACCCCTTGAACAGCTGAGCGGTTTGGTTATCGAGCCTGACGGCCGCAGATAAAATAAACGGCCAAAGTCCATTTGAGTCGTTTTATTAACTTGCTTTTGTGTTTTTTCTCATCCATAGGCACCAACGTTGGTCATGCTTATGAGGCGATCGCTTATTAAACATTTGGTGAGCTTCCAGTGGAAGACAAAAAAACATTTAATATTTAGGGTGTAGACGTGTGTATGGTGTGTGAAGCACTGCTGAGGGCTTTTCTGAGTATTGTGCAACGAGTCATTGTTTCCTACAGTGACGGTGGGAGAGGGAAGCTTCGTTTTAAATAAGTTAACTTCTAAAAACAGTTCAGTTTTGTTTCTCCACTCCTTCTGCAGAGCTCTCAAATTTAGGTGTACATACTGATTTCCCCCATCTATGTAGCAGACTCACAAAAATACACTCTGGTGACTAACAGGCCCTAAGGCGTAGGGGAAGGATCTAGCTCGCTGTCACAGAGACGCAGAGTCATAACGACGAACGGTCATGTGAGAGGTGAAGAAAAGCGGCCTGGAGCCCTGGCAGGGGGGGTTTTGGGGTCATGACAAGGTGCAGACTGTCACCGCCCCTCACCTGCTCATTAATGGGTTTTTCAAAAAGAAGCCTCCTTTCTCCTGTGCCTAACCCAGTTAGCGACTATGCCAGCTGGTTCTGATATGCTTCGTTCGATTTGTTGAGTTTATTTATTGCACACATGCCATGAGGTTGTGAGAATTGCAATAACGTTTGGAGGGGTGGGGGGAGGGTCTTATTTATGTTCATCAATTGGATTTACGTGTTCTTATTGGCTTTCGAGCGGAATGCACACCAGTGCTGAATCACATGCCTTACCACAATTCGCTGAGTCATTTGTGAACTTCTAACATGAATTTCTTTGGAAATGTACACCATAAATGTCAACGAGAGGGGAAACTGGGGAAAAGAAAAAAAGTGGGCTAGCTACTGGAAAAAAATCACACGTTTATCAAGGGTGAGGAATCCGCAGAGCCAACATAACTTTAAAATTGCACCAGCAGATGTCTGCGTTTTACAAATGAATGTTTGATAAGCTCAAAAGGCGGTCCCGGCAGCCCTACGAATAACGTTTTGTTTGTGGAATACTCGAAATTAAGTGCTGCTGCCGTTACTTCTAGCTTTGCGTTGGTAAACAGAGCGGTCGACTTGCAAGGCTGTGTTTGGGAAGCCGCAGGAAAGACAAGGTCAAGTCGAGTGCACAGGTGGCCTGGGTGTTGCTTCGGGAACAGGGGAGACGGATGAGCGCCAGCGCTTAGATGGGGTCACGTGGAGGTCACCGTCTGCAGTCCAACGAGAAACTGAGTGCATCTGCGAAAGCAAGCTGCATGCCTGCGTAGCTCGAGCGTGTGGGCCGAGTTACCATTATCAGTAATTAAAGATCTCAAAGGAATACAACTTTTTTTCCTTTAACATGTTCTTATTTGTGACAGGGTGCTAGGTAAGCTGTAGGCAGTATGCTAGCAGAAGGTGTTGAGGTTTTTCGGACTGCATTTTCCTGATCTCCTGTCGCATGTGCTCGGTATAGGTTGTCTTTAATGTGACAGAGCAGAGCAGAGTTCTGCCCTGCAGGAGGGTCGTGAAACCCGATCGCCCACAGTGGCATCATTTCTACCGACAGGATATCAATGTGCATAACAAGAAAGATAAAATGGTACATCTATAAATCCCACGTGTTGAATATAAATAATGCTGAAAGATGCACTTGCATATTATTTGTTAAGAAAATCTTATGTGCGTGTGGTCTACGGGGATGTAGCGCTAGGGGAAAAACATCTATGGGACATAACGCTTTATGGAAAGAACTAATGTATAAAAGAACTGAACTTATCTGAACTTGTAGATTTTCAGTTTTTGCCAGAAGCCACAAGATAAGCATGCATGTACACTTATTTTCATGTATACGTAGCTGTAAAGGTGTATTTTACACCCATTTCCTAACCATTTAAGCATGATTGTTGTGGAACAAAAGAATTGTCACTTGTTCGAACCTAAGTTGGGTAGTAATTCGAAGCAGTTTTGGTGTTAAGTTGTTTTGGAGGTTCACTCCTGTATCAACCTTGTGTTCCTCTGCACCCTTTTGAAACTCCTCGGTCTTTCTCCGTGACATCCCCCATCCCAGGCTGGGCCTCTCTATACCAGCCCCCATCCTGCCAACTCTGGCCTGATTACTCCCAGTTGTTTTATCTGCGCTGAGATTGGCCTGTCCATGGAGAGGAAATGAGGAGTGCTGCCACAGAACTGTTCATCTTGTTCTCTACTCTCCTCAGTGCAGGTGCAACAAGCCCCACCCCCTTTTTTTGTTCATCTTTCCTCATCTAACATCCCCCTCATCTCTCCACCCAGTCCACAACAAAGGGTGCACCTGTGCAACACCTGTAAAACACGTGCGGCTCCTTCTATCCGCCCCTGGGTGTCCTCTCTGCCTCTAGGCCTCCGAGTGTCCAAGCCTCAGGTCCAGGGTGGGTGTGAGTGTTCTTGTGGGGGATGACACCCACGTGTCAAGTGGGTGTACGGGGTCTGTGACCAATATCTGTTGCACCCGTCTGCTGAATACATTGTGTTCCTCATGAAAGCTCACCAAGGACATAGTGGTTTAAACACTGCTTCACAATTTCTGATTGAAAGAGAATGACTTTAGCAGGGAGTTAAAGGGTAACAGGGGCTGTCAGGTAATAAAGATAGCATTTAGGGGGGTCTTTCTACTGGAAATGTTTGGCGTGCATGTTTTTTTTTTTTTATGTATATGGATGGCGAGCTTGGAGGTGATGTTTTAGACTTATATCTGAATTGGTGTATCTTTTCTTGGCTGGAATACCGCATACTAATATTGTATGTGTGTTGTCAGCATGTCATCCATTAACGTGTGACAGCACAGTTGCAATTTCAGATTATTAAAAGTCTATTGTAATATGCTGACCTTGTTCTCTAATACAATTATTTTAATTTAAATCCTAACAATTCAAGAGTAATAAAAGAAATAAGTATTTTAAAAAGTATGTAATGGAAAGCAATTCATTTTCACCTTTCCCGTTGAGCATTAGAAAACTGCTTTTCAAAATTGTAAATGTCATTGAAATGTCACACGTGGGGAACATCAACGTGGCTTGAACGCTGACTGGGTCTCATATCATTGTTCTCTGAGGAAGCTCATCCACTGTGGTTTCATTTATTGGAGTACAAACGGCAGCTATCAGGGCCTCTCTTTGGAGAACTAATAAATATTCAGTGCCAGACAGTCCTGCTTCTTTTTCTTTTCTCTTCGTCCTTCAGTACCTATGCACTTAAATTCTCCTCCGAACTAATTACGGTATTCATCCAAACGGATCTATCCGCCACCCATGACAGAGCGTTCCCTTGCAGGGCAGAATAGCAATGCATTGTAGGATGCGGTGACTGCATCACTTTGCCCTCCTCCGCCGCACCGATGTTCCCTTCGCAGATTTTCAACCGGAGCCCTTTCCTTGATCGATGTAGAATTTACCCCTCTGCACATGGATCTCCCCTCCAACCTCCTTCTTAGTTTCCCTCATTGTACACACTCCAGGCCATGCTTTCTTATACCAAGTGCACATTCACATGCCGTGCACTTCAGCGTGTCACTCGCTTGTGTGTGGTGAGCCTTTGTCTGCCATGCATACATGCATATTGACCGTGGGAAACAGTAGCTGTGAATAGACAAGCTTTGGTCAAACCGAGGGGGAAAGAAATTAAACTTGACATTAGTCATTAAGAACAGCAGTCTTCGGAAGGTGGGGAGCAGCTGTATTGATTATGACCGGATCCACTTTCCAGTGTTTTGAATGGGAGTGTGTGCATGTGGAAATGCTTTACAGTGATAGATGAATACAGTAGGACAAAGACAAACAGCTTAGGCTGTCTTGTTTTTTTTACTGAAGGAGTGTTGTCCTTCACGTTTATTAGCTATGAACTGCATATAATTGCATATATATATATATATATATATATATATATATAGCAAATTCTGACTGCTGTATTTCACATCTTGTACGAATTACCTTTGCTAGGGAATCTGCTACAAATACCTTGTGCTATTAAAGGGCTTTGAAAGGCCTTTTCATGTGACAGTGCTACACAAATCTGAAACACTCAAGCAGCTGTTTATAGTTCTTTCACCATGCTACACATGTGTATCTTACCATAATTTTTCTAATAGTTGCTCAGTTTGAAATAAGCCCCAACCCTGGATGGTTCTAAGACGGTTTGTAGGAGCTTTGAAATGGAAAAGAACTGCTGACTCTGACGGGACTGGAAAGAATGGCATATCACAGGATCTCTGCCTTGTCTGACCTTATGCAGTTTGCACACCTATTTTAACTTTGAAGCAACAAGAAGAGTAGAGACAAAAAACTAGCAGGGAAGAAATTAGTTTCATTTCCAGAAATTCTGGTATTCTAAGGCCTTAAGTGGAGGTGTATATGTGTGCGATGTGACAGTGAGGTGTGGTCTGTGGGGTGTACATGCTCCCATTCTCACCGTCTGTTCTCTACGTCTGCCTGCTGAGCATTTGACTCTTTCGCTTGCCGCATGCCCCGCCTTGCTCCTGGACCTGAGCCACTGCTGGAAAAGCACGAAGGAGTGGCTGAGGCCGCCCTGTACGTCGGCTTGGTGATACACAAGCTGCTCTGGTGCTGCACGACTGCTCCGCCACCGATATTTTTAGCACACGCACTCTGTGGGTTCTCTCTCTCTCTCTCTCTCTCTCTCTCTCTCTCTCTCTCTCTGTCGATGAACAGGGGAAGCCTGCGTGCTCACCCCTCCCTGCTGCAGACCGCGGGGCAGACGTGAGAGGCCCGTCAGAAGGGGTTTTCCACACACAGCTGGTGCAGGACCGTGTGGACCCCCCCCATCCCCCCACCACACCCCCACTGCTGCAGCACAAAATATGAAGCGCTGTAAAGGAACTGAGCTCTGGTGTGCTGGGAGGACTAACCTAAAGCACATACATGTTTTCAAAGACACAGACATGTCTTCGATGCATTGTGTTGGGCTGTGAAATGGTCGCTCGGTTACTGACAGAGAAAGCAGGTATATTTCTCTACAGACGGGTCGTGAAATAAAATGTTTGCTTTGTTTTTAAAGGCAGACTTTTGCTTGTGTCTCTTGTCCAGATTTCAGCAATTCATACCCAAGCTGAACCCTCCTCCACCACCTGTTAACCGCAAGAGGCCCCTCCGGACACTGTCCAACGGGAGCAAGGAGGACAGGAAGCCAGGGGTGTCACCTGCCCCCGCTGAGGCGTGTGCCGCAGCGGCGGCGCAGAGTGTCACGGCCACCCAGGATGTCGCTCCGGCCTCCTTCTCCCCATGTGACCTCCGCTCCCCCAGCAACGAGGAGAGCGGCTCCTGCACGACCAGTGAGGACTCGGGGGTGCGTTCAGAGGAGAAGTCGCTGCTGTCGCCCCAGCAGGAGGATTCTTTCAGCAGCTTCCCTGCCGGCCTCCTGTCTACCTCCAGCAGCTACTGCAGCCCCCTGGAGTCCGCGGCCTCGCGCTCCGCCAGCCCCGCTGCGACCTCAGGGAGCCTGCCCTTCTTTTCCCCCACTAACGACACTTGTCTTCACATTAGCTTCTCTGAGGACGAGCTGCTGAACACGTCCACTGAGCAGAGCTAGAAGGTACAGCCAGTAGCACCATGGATCCTGTCACTGTCCATGTGACGTCCACTCCCCCCCCCCAAGGTACTTTGTGACTCATCACAAGTCACAAGAGAAGGTGACAGAATCCTTCTTGCAAACAATCCTTTCCATTTAGTGTCAGTTTTTTTTTTTTTTTTTTTATTATTACACTGTTGGACCTACTGAACATGACTAAAGAACATGCCATGGACAAAGCAAATATCTAAGGGAACGAAATGCTGTCACTGACTTTCCACTGTGGTAGGACTGTGTCCCTCACAGTTAACCGAATTCTTTATTCTCACACATGCTGTAGAGAAGCTTAAATCTTGAGCTGGCATTTTATTTATTAGCTTTATAGATCCAGCCTTCTAACGTGTACGTTCTTGGCATATGCGAGAAGGCGGAAAGATTTAGACTCGATTAAAACTGTTTGCATTTAATTGATAGAAATCACGAGAAATGAGTGAATATGGTCTGTCTGCATCTGACATCAAAAACAAGGCTCTAATTTAGAGCATTAAGGGTTTGAAAGCCACTGGTTTAGTTAATATTCATACATTCTATTTCTGTTATTTAAATGTGAATAGTCTAATTTGTATTTTAGTTTGTTTTTAGGAAAACTATTATACTACTGACACAAAGCTCTATGTGAGTCACCAGCAAGTTTATAGGTAGGTAATATATGGAGGAAGAGAAGAGGAATTTAGCAGTGAATAATGTTATTTCCATATGGTGTTGTAACAATGGGATAAACGTTAGTGTTATGGGGGCCAGAATGCTGTGAAATGTACCATATGATGACTGAAAAGACTGGCTTGGGGGACAGTGAAGTAAAGAAGTCTGGCAGTTGGGCTGCGTGTTAAGTACAGACTGCACTGCACTCCAATGCTGCATGTGAAGTCCTCTGCTTTGCAGTGTGTCGGCTTATCACATGATCTTTGAGGTCACTCACGGTCTGCTGAATGGCGGCAGTCTTGACCAGGTGAGCTCTTACCTTTGCTCGCTCTTGTCCGTCTAGCCGTCTTCGTTACTTTGTAACAAGGAACGCTATAACTGTATCTCGCAGCCGTGTGCATCCTTCGGCACTTTTTTAGATTGAATGTTTCTGGGGGAAATTGAGTCCTCTTTAAATTATGTAGCGCTGCAGTCTGTTAAAAGCAACGTGTTTTACAGTTTAACAGGTATCAGGGCTGACAAGGACATATATAAAACCATTTGAGGCAACGTGATAACAAAGCTCAAAAGATCAGACGTCTAGCTTCCGTTTGCAGAGGTTTTCTAATCTGTCCATGAATAAGAGAATTTGGCTCCTGTGAAACACTGTCCTGGCATACATATTGTGGCCACACTTAATATGTTGCACAAGCCAACAAATATTATAAACAAGAAAAAAAGTTGAATTACATCATAAAACTGTGTGCTTCTCAATGTAAAAATGAACATTATGAAGTATGAACCTAAAACACAAGGAATGTCATTGTTTTAATAATAGAAAGTACAGTAGTTCTTACCACCTTACCAGTTCCCTAAGCAGCACAGTTATGTTAAATATGAAATAGTTATTTTAAAACAGCAGCATTTGCTAAACACATAGACTAACATGTTATTTAGCTAGCTGGAGTCTTAACTGATCAGTGGTCAGTTGTACTTATCCTTTGAGTTTGGCAAGTAAAGCTTAGTTATTCTCTCCCTACAAAACACACATACCTTAAGGTTAGGGTGAATTTTGTTTACTGATTGTTGGTTTGTAATATCCTCAGTATGACTAATTTCTTAAAAAGTAATTTTATGATTTCACATAGATTTAAGGGTATTCTTGCAGC
Source organism: Chitala chitala (assembly GCA_025773905.1). Lineage (NCBI taxonomy): Eukaryota > Metazoa > Chordata > Actinopteri > Osteoglossiformes > Notopteridae > Chitala > Chitala chitala. The sequence goes on along the minus strand of JABJVR010049117.1, from coordinate 8,456 downwards.
TTTCTAAGAACTGCACATTTCACATTGTTCTTTCTCAGGAAAATGCTTTATTCATACATTATTCATTTATAGCAGACTGAAATCTGGACATATCTTTGTTATTCTTATGGTTTGGCTGGGTGGGAAAAACCACAGAGGTCAGAGAAAATGTCCAGTATTCTGAAATCCATATAAACTGGTGAAAAAATGAATGCAAATGACTATGAATGTTTAAAGGTTTCTTGAGTTACCAGTCAAAAGTGAAGGATTTTAAGGACTGGGGTTTTAATTTTTTCCCATCTATTTTTGCAAAACTGTATTTAAAGATAATGGAGAAGAACCAACACTTATTTTCACAATGTTTGTGAGGACTGCAGAAAGAACAGAATTGGCGTATTAAACTGAGACAGGTTTCCGCCTTTGGCCTTCACTGTGGTGAGAGTGTAATGGTGTTTCTAACACACAGACCTTTCCTGTACGTATAGTATCCCTGCAGGATTCCCTCTCACTGTTCTGTTTCCCACTTAATGTATTCCTGGCAGTTAAAACAGCAACTGCTGCAAAAATCTGAACCATACACAACAGTGAACTGGGCTTCTTTTTCGGCCGGCGTCCATCTGAACGTATCGGTTGCAGTGCCGGTCTTGGAAACTCTCGTCAAAACGGAAGTGAGATCCTTCTCATCTGGAGATGTTTTCTGTGTCAGAAGAGTAGAACAGTAGCACACAGGTGCTGCCTGGGGATTGGACTGAGGAAGAACAAAGGAGGAAGCAGAACCAATAAAAGTTAGTAAAAAATGCCTGTGATGTTGTTACTGTGGTTACTTAACAAATGTGCTTCTCTCACATAATAACCTCTCTGATTTGTTAACACATTCAAAAGAATGGGGCAAAAGAGCCTGAGATCTTTAGGGAAAGAGAACAGCTTATGGTCATTAACGATGAGGCAGTTCAAAGGAAAGTCTGATAACAAAGGCCTTTCGTGGACACATTCTCAACAGTCCGTTTTTAATAAGACATTAAATAGTCTGTACAACCTCAGACTGTTGTTCCGATAATAAATCTTAATTAGAACTTTTGGCCAGCCTTATCCTCTACTTTCAAGTTACTTTTCAAATCTTTTGTATATAGGTAACTTAGATAAAGTATTTCCCCAGTGTAAATGGTAAATATGGTATTTAAGGGAAAACAATGAAGTAGTTTTATTGGGAAAGAAAAGAAACTTTGAAGGAAAGATGACTGGGAGAGCAATAAATCAACCCATTGTAAATTTGCTGAAGGTTTCAGCAGAAGACATGTTTTGTTATAGTTAAAAAGGCAGACCACAAACCAAGCTGAAGGGGTCATTTAAAGGAGCGTCTGAAGCGTTACTTTGGCGTTAAGGTTTACCGTTTCTTCTGCCATTGTTCCCTCAGAACAGAAAAGGCTCCTCGGCATCTGGCTTGTGGGGTTCAGCATTGCCCGTTGGTAATGATGGAGCGCTCTTCAGAAGTAAAGTGCTTAAAAGTCTCCGCTGACAAAAAATGTTAGGTACGGCTGCCGTATTAATGGTGGTAGATGAAGTGGTGCTCAGTGATTCACCACTGATCCAACAGAAAACTGAAACAAAGTTATTTCACGTCCTTAATTAATTCACAATTCCCTGGTCATGCACAAAAAGCTTCTGGGTTGTAAGACTTTTGCAAATTTTAAAATCTCAACACGTACATTTTCTTTCCAAGGTCCTTCTCTTTTTTTCTTTTAATTTACTGTCATTGGCAGGGAAATGCACAGTAAAAAGAAAAAAAAATGACCGATAAAATACAGCACAACCAAAGTTCAATATTGGGGAAATACTTTATCTCCCCCACCCTTACATATGGAATCGGACTTGTTAGCAAATTTACAAATGTATTGTCATTCAAGGAAGCTCACTGTCATGCAAAGCCATTCCCAGTCCACACACTTGCACAACCTCAATTTGTTTCACTAAACAAATACAGATTTTAAATACTGAGAAACACAGAGAATAGCAAACAGGTTACCAGCAGCCTATTAAAATCGCCCCACATTGAAAACACATTATCACTGAAAGTCAGTGAATCGAACTGGCACCGAATACATCAAAGAGCGTTCCTTTACAGTGCGAGGTGAACCTAAGAACATGGGGAAAGCTTAGATTGTGGTATGTTGGTGTCTATGGTAAAATCTCTCACAGTGGCCCGTTAACATCCATCGATCACTACCCTGTGGTTGAGTTACAGAACCTGTCCTCAGCCGTGCATTTACTAACGGCACCCATGTAGGGATGGAGGAGCAGGACAAGGCTCTAAAGATGGTGTCCGCTGAGTGCACGCATATTCAGGTTTTATGCAGTACCAGCCCATAATTCTGCAGAAGCAGGAGTCTTGCAGTCTGCAGCATAAGAACGGGGCCAGCGTGATCTACTGGAGTGCCATTAAGTTCATACATCAGCTGTCTCCCCGGGGTGACCAGCATTGATTAGATATTTCATTCTGCCCAGTTGTACTGCTGTCACATCTTGAATTATCAAGAGTTATAGCATCCTAGCCCAAGTGAACCATGACTGCAAAGCGTTTTATAGGTCCTTAGCTTCACTGTTTTAAACTGCAGCAATAGCCTAAAAACAACTTCCTATATGGTAAAGTTGATAGTATCATAGCACCCAGCTGGTGGGAATTAAGTGTTACCGTTAATTGTGTTTTACAAAACTTACCAAAAATCCACTTTTTAAATTAATTTGTTGGAATACATTGCACAATCCAGTTGTTTTCTGAGTGTTTTTGGCTAAAATGTGTAGCTGTTTTTTTATTGATTATAATGGAAAAACATGATGACATTAATCAGATGATAAACCAGCACGTGTCTTTCATTATGTGGTGAAGGAACAGGTAAAAACAAGTGTCACAAAAGGAAGAAGATTTATTAAGAACTAACTAATACATCCATTCATTTGCTACACCACTTTATCCAGTTCTGGGTTGTAGGAGGCCTGGAGCCCAATCCAGGAAACTTGGGGCACAGGGCAGAGAGACACCCTGGATGGGGTGCCAACCGATTGCAGGGCACAAGCACACACACACCATGGGCACCAATCAGTCTAACCAGCATGTCTTTTGATAGAGAACCCAGAGAAGCCCCACCAAGCATGGGGAGAATGTGCAAACTTCGTACACACAGACCCAAGGCGAGAATCACACCCCAGTTGCAAAGGTCTTAGGTAACACAACGTATAGGTTTGGATGGTAAACTGACCACAGGAATTAAATCAGTGCAGAGGAGTAGCTAGCAGGTAGACATGCTAAGTTACTTAGAGTCCCAAGATGATGGGGGATGCTAGTTTGCAATGGCCAGGTACTAACTGAAGACCAGAGTAAGTCATTGTTTCCTTTGGTGACACAAGGTTTTCTAACTCATTAGGAAATATTTTTGCTTAGCTTAGAAGGACTCAAAGCATATTTTATTGGTGCTGGTATTTGAAAACGGTTGAGCAGGCTCTCTGCCCACGGTCCTCAAATTTCCAAATTGCCACTGAAGCAAGGACCTTGGATGCATTAGATTTGTGACCAACTGCCCACAAGACCAAGGTCCAAAAAAGTGTTTCTGTTCCACTTGGGAATAATAATAATCTCAATAATGAGCTCAGGTCCAAATGATCCAGTTAAGTACTGAGCTATATAAATGACTAATATGAAATATTTAGCTGAGTAAGCTGACTTGGATAAAACTCAGCAGAAGGAAAGCTTTTTACAATAAATAAATAAAGAAATACTTCAGGCCCTTCCTGAAGTCACTGCATTTTTAAAATTTCTATATATGATTTGTGCACCGACCCTAACCGCAGAGGAGAAAGCTTGCAATAGACTTTATTTTGTAGCCCTGCTGTGCCTAACACAACATACTTCTTCTGTATTTACTACTTTATTAGGAATTACAGCAGCACTGCAATATAAACCATGGACTCTATGTTAGGAGAGGCCTGTCAGGAAGATTAATAGAGCTGAAAAACTAATGTGAAAAACCACGCTGTCAGTTTACGGTGTAAATTGGCAAACCAGCCAATAGGAGCTTATGGAATGAAGACAGGCACCATCCTGTCCAATGGGATCCCAGTGGCAAAGAAAGTGGTACTCTTGAAGGCAGCAGATTTAGAATAGATGTCCACAGTCCATGAAGATCGTCTGCTGTTTGTCCACTGACTGCATGTTTTTTCCCTTCACCTACAGCCACCATAATGCTTGAGTTTAAGACATCAGATCATTCTTCAGAGATGAGCAATGAAATACCAGAACACATTCACCAATCAGTGGCATTATCTGAGAAACACCAGGGACCGAAACATTACTTTTCCTTAGACAGGTAAAGAATAGCAAGCCAACGGCACAGCTGAGTTTGAAGAGCAGAGCTGGCCAACACTGCCCTGCAACAGGGCTGACTGAAACCCTCAGCTTTTCCAAATGTCCAATTTAGAACAACCCCAGGTATGATAATGCACATTCTGTAGGATGGCAGACCACGTTTATAAAGACAAAAGCTAGAAATGCGCAAGCCTGGTAAGGATGAGCAGTGTACAAGCATGGCTTTATGAAATACTATGAAACTGGCAATATGCATAAAAACACATACATTGCCCAATTCATTTGAGGTTAGCCAATAAATGTTGTCAAACAAAAGAGAACGATCACATCTTCACATGGATGAAATTTCTCACAATTGCAAGCAAGTAAAATGTCTGTGAAATATGACTTAATATAGAGCCAAATGCTGAATCATATATTTGTGAAATGTACACATATTGTCTACAAACATAATTTAATGCGCATCATGAGAGTATTTAGGATTAGGGTATTAAAGAGATCCAAGATGTCTTAACTGTGATCTCATTTCTCCATGGTTGTGGTTCAAGTTTGGTCCTTAGCTCTGACACCACTGACCCCTGTTTTTTTTTTCCTCTCCACATATCTGATTCTGTGGCCCACTTTGGGTCCCCAGTAGACGTGTTTTGAACAGGACATAGCAAAGGATAAATGGCCTGAGATCATTCTTGTATCGGAACTCTGATTTGAAGCAGACATTTTTACTTGAAATGTCTTAAATATTTTGTGTAATGGAATGCCCGTGGAGGAAATTTGACATCCATTCCGTGATTTATTATTTAAATTGTTGGATATCTGCCTGATATGAGGGATGGTGGAGCAATTGAGGGATTTTTGTACGGCATACGGATCAATTTCAGTTACAGGTTTAATTTAGTTTCCACATTTGTTCAAAATTAGCATACTGTACAATGAATCTGGGTTGGTGTCAGCAAGTACCACAAAACAATAAATAAACCCCTTGGATCCATGTGAACTTTGCAAGATGTTCTTACCCTCATATCTGTCACTCAAGAATAATGGTAGATAAAAACTGCCTTAGCTGAAGCATTCAGCTAAAGATTTTTGGGGATAAAATATATAACATGCCTTTCTCTAAAGAACAGTGCAATGTGTATTGTAAAATACTTTTCTGAAACTCAGCTTACTTCATTTTAATTTACAGAAATTCTGTATATCATGTTCACTGCATTAACTTCAGCACAAGTCTGCCTTATGCAATCTATCTTCCTAGAGGAATGCAGCTCACTCAATAAGCTACTACAGTTTGCATACCTGCATGACCCAAACTTCTACATGTAGCACAACTTAAATGTTAATGGAGGGCCGATGGCAGTGTGGGGGGTCTTACAGTTCACTGCAGAACTGAATGTCCTTCCACCGATTAAGATGACAATAACAGATCGGGAAATAGCACAAAAAGTGCTATGGAAACTTCAGCTCTTTCTGAAACAAATAAATGGTGCAGATCCAAATGCAGCAGCCCTCATCTAGAATATCTCTGTCTATAAATAAGTTGTTTAAATCAACTAATCGGTACACTGTGCCATTTCTGCATGTTTTTCTAAGATATCATGTGGTAATGCTGTAATGGGCCCACCTAGGCAGCACTAAACGAGCTATGCTCTGCGGTGGTTTGAGGTCAGCATTCAGTCTGTACCAGCCGTTCATGGAAATACATCACATTCTGAAACTTATTAAAGTTGCACTAAAGATAACTTATTAAACAATACGTTACATAGACTATAGAAAATCACTGCAGAGCGGAAAATCGATTACAGTACCTAATGTGGGTAAATTAATTTTTCTCTTAAGCTTTTTTTTGGTGCTGCTAGAATTTAATGTTCTAGCACAGAAACAAATCGCCATAGAAATCATACTGACAGTGATTAGAGGTCCACAGCAGAACGGAGAACATTGAATATTTATGCTGCAAAACTGCTAAATTAATCCTACAATCAACAGTCCTTGTGAGCATAAATGCAATCAAACACTTAGGTGTGAGGAATGCATTATTTATAAGAACATTGTATTATCAGTCATTAAGTGAAATAATAGTGGAAAGAAAATTGAAGACAAACGAATCAGAATATAATGTGCAGCAAATAAAATATAGCTGACTGATGATTAGGGTAGCAGGTTGAGAAGAAAGAAATGCACAAAAATGTAGAAACAATTTTCTTTTTTTAAATAGAGCATTCATTGTTTTATTTAAAACAGTTATATATAACAATAATTTTATATTGTTTATATATATATTGTTTTATGTTTGTAGATCTTTCTTGGATATTGGTATTATTGTCATTGTTGGTGTTGTTATATCGTTACGGTTTCATAAGCATAACACTCTATATTAAACCCAGCGGGAGCAGCATTGTCAGAGGGTTGGGCGGGATGGCATGGAACCGAACACCCTGAAACCTGATTGGCCACCCCAAATTCAACCCAATTGGCTGATTAGAAATGTGCTCCCCCAAAATAGCCTTTGCTCCATCCATTTATAAATATGTAGAATCGCCATTGCTTAGCAAGACTGTTTAAGTTGTCAGTGAGAAACCTAATTACAGACTCCCAAAACTGACTCAATCTTCACTTTATTTCTGCCTGAACAATTCCAAGAAACATGTATTGTACTACCCCCCAGCCATTTAAATAGTTTAATTTTGACACTGAGCCTATTGGTAGGATGAAATGATCTGCATGCAGATATTGAGCAAGTGCACTAAAACGGTAAGAAAACAGAAGTGATAAACAAAGAAATATAGCAAATGTGCAAATTTTTCTCTCTTTTAAAAAACTGTTTCTTCTTTCTCTTCTTTTGCTCTTTAGTCAACATAACACGTATAGACAAAAAGTTTATATTTGACAACTGGCAATATATTAAGCAAATGCAAACTATCTCCAACCTTTGTGGGCATAATGCAGCTCGTTTATAGCCCGGGAATCTGTCTGCTTGTGATGATTGTTCATTGGAGAAACAATCATTTGATAAGAATGCCTGATTTTATCTCTGCTGGTACAGCATTTACTACGCACTCTGCTATTTGAAAATAAATTCAAACTGCTAAGCAAGAGGAAATGGGGTTCTATACGTGGGCTTTGTGGTTCCTGCACTGCGTACAGTACCATCACATGACCGTTGTCAATGAGAGAGATGACCTCCACACTGATTGTGGCAATTAAGCAGTCATTCTTCCTGATATTCGGCCCTCGCTAAGAGGGAAGGAGGCTGTGTGGAGCAAAACAGCCTGGAATTGCTAAAAAGGGAGTAAGCAAGCTATGTAATTTGCTGTCACACGAAATTGTATTCATTTTTGTTGTAAGAGCTTTTTTTTATAACTAAACAAAAAAATGACTACAAACTGTGATGCTCTACAAGGTAAAGTTAAATGACTTTTTCCTCATATACCTCATATGCCTTTATTTATTAAGCACATAATGTAACAATAGAATTGTTAATTTGTTGTTGTTGGAGGGAACATTTTGAGTGTGACTCTCAGTAGACAGGAGACCAGCTAGAGAGTGAGACGCACGTTGTATTTGTTGTTTAATAAAGTCGAGTTTTAATGATTTTTGCATAACCGTCCATTCTGTGGAGTTATAAGAAGGAACAGAATGAAACACATAATAGCATTAATAAATTATATTTGGTTTCGGTACTTAACTGCAACTTCTGCCTCCAGTTTTCACCTTTCCCCTACAATGTGCACTGGACGGGTGTCAAGTGGATCGTATATACAGGCAGTTTAATAAATGTACCTGATGGAGTTGATTATGTTAATGCTGGAATCAGGTACATCTGCTACCAGTCAGGCCCACTTAAGATTAGAAAAAGTAGTGCATACTGATGATTTTCAGTTTCACAACAGGAAAATATTTACTCAGGATGAGAGGTCTGAGGACCGCCCCTCTGTATCGTCTCTCACACACACGAGCAGAAAACGGCTGCTGCAGTACAAGCACTATTACTTAAAGCATGAATAAATTTAGTGCCTGTATGTTTGCAATGTCCTGATTTTTCATGAAAACTAGATCTGAGAGAAAATGTACATATTGCTCCCATAATGTAAATAGACTAAAAAGCAAGACTGAGAAACTTGGC
>JABJVR010049116.1:4759-22737 GCA_025773905.1 Chitala chitala | reverse complement strand
CACACACACACACACACACACACACACACACACACACACACACACACACACACACACACACACACACACACCCCCCAGTAAACCAGTGTGGATCCATATAGACTGTCAGTTTTAAATGAACACAAGCCAGCTTAGCAGTGTAGCAAAAAAAATAAAAATAAATAAGTTAATTTATTTTTAGTCACACAAGGTCCATTGTATATTTTACTCTGCAATATACTATAAATGTACTCCCTGATTGTTATTAATTTTTATTGTATCTTAGTGATATATGCAATTCATTGCATCACTGAATGTTAAAGTTTTAGAATTGAATAAACGTTTTAATTCAACAGTGCTCTCACATTCTTCAGAACCAACATTTAAAAAATTGTGACATTTGGGATTTGTTTAAAATAAGCACGAGAGTGTTGCACAGTTCTTGTGTACATACTGTTCTGTACTATCTTTGTACACTATAGACGGTGTCCCAGTAGGAAACGCCCAGCTGTTAGGCAGATGCTAGCTTACTAAGTAGATTGAAAATTGCTGCTGACAGGAAAATAAAACAAACTCATATTTTGCATTTTTGTTTTAAATATGTCCCAAAATGTTTAGGTATATATACTAAACGACAGGTGTAACATATTATACTAGAAGCATTACCAAAACAAAATTAAATAAAAGTTGCCATCATCTTAAAAACCTTCCAGCTGCATGTATTCGTCTTTGGAATACAGACTGACAGTAATATTAATATATTTAGACACAGACAAAAATTAATTTAGTATAAATTTATCCTCCTGAATGTGTTACTTTGAAATGTGCTTCTCAGGAGTAGGAGGAATTAAGACATTCGTCTGAATGTTGACCTTCATAATTAAGTGTTCTGCTCAAGGCTAGGAAAAGAGTGTGTCTGATCTGAAATCCAGCTTGGTGGTTTTCAGTGCTTCTTATGGGTGGGGGGGAACCAAATAGCTTATTATAAGACTGTGTGACAACCTATTCCAGACAGGTGGTTAGTGTCCAGAAACCCAGAATGAAAGCCAAAATTCAATGCAGCAGTTTTGTGGGGGATGTAAAATAACCCCTCCCCCCTGTCCACATTATCCCTGCATATATTACATGTGAGGTGACAGGGAAAGAGAGGAGGCGATTTATGGGAAAGGAGAAAGAGGGACTCTTTGTCAAGGATCAGTTGCCACAAATGAATGAGTGGGCAGACCCTGAGTTTCATACACTCCCGTTTCTCAGGTTTGCGTGAAGTGGAAAGCCACGTGATCTGAAACGGACCATTCCAATGCGTATTTATCCCCGACATTTAGAGGGCAGACCTACGATGCAGAACCAAAGTGCTCCTGAACGCCCCATCGGCATATGCTGTTCCAGCTCCAGGAACACGACACCTTCTGTAACTGCTGCCTTCCTTTAGTGAATGTCCATAGCTGCTCTGTGGAGTGGGGGGTGGGGTGCTGTAGATGTTCTTGTTAACTTCCATAAAATGACCGTACCCCCTTCTCATTAGGCACCGCCAGCCTGGCCCTATCCTCTCTGTGTGCCCTTCTGCTATTTAACCAGAACAGATGTCTGCCGCAACCCCTCTGCGGTCTTGATCTGCCTCGGTCCCCATCTGAAGAAGCAAGTTAAAATGTGTGTATGGAGTGGGGGGGCGGCATCTCAGTATGTCCATCATCATCCAACAAAGCTCTGAAAGGAAGCTTCCTGCTCAAGACTCATTACAACAGAGCCGGAACACCGCTGGTAATCAACAGGCACTATACTCTGTATTCTGCAGACATTCATTTACCCACAAGCAGCACCCCCCCACAATCCCAACCCCCAGCAGATGCTTTGCGTATTTGACTTGATCAATACGTTATTAGAGAACGACCTCTCCAAGGCATTTCGCTTAATTCATGGCTGTCAGTCTGATGTGGTGCATTTTACAGAGGCCTGTCATCATTTGTCTGCGGGTAGAAGTCGCGGAAGCAGAAATGAAGCCCTTATTTAAATAGCAGCGCGGCACACAGGCTCACCACTTAGTTGTGACTTAGAAGAAGATTAAGCAGCACAAAGGCTGTGGCAATAGGTGGCCAAAAATTCATTACAATTTTATCTTTCTGGGACTGGAAAAAAATAGACATTCATCATTTTTGAAACCCACCGCATCTCTAATTTTAGGTTCGGAGATATTCAATAACACTAAATTGTATCACGTCACATGCAAAGAATATTTTTATCCCAACAAACGCATCAATAATTCACACATCAATTTTAATCAAGTTTTTTTTTGCAGTGGTATATGGGAAGAGATCTAAACACATCACTGATCCTCAGTAGAACATTTTGTATGTTTTGATTAATTATGGCTGTTTTTCTGCTGTTGTGTACGTATGTCACATTTCACGCACTCGTATACATATAATTTTGTCACATACCGGAAACATTTGGTCGAGCTAAGATGCAGGTGATAAGAAAATATGTCACCGGAGCACTTGAACAGATATGAAATGGAAACCCTATACATTTTGCATTTTTTTTCAGCGAATGTGCTGAAAAGGCATCAAGTGCATTTTAATTTCTTGTGATTTTTTGAATTCTCTTTCATTTCTTTCAAGAACATAGAAAATACTTAAAATTGTAACCATGTGGTGCATTACAGACTGTCTTTGATGACATGAAAGTATACGTGGTGAAAACATGTTGGACGATTCCACCAGACTGTGAGGAAACAAAGTGAAATAAAGAGAACAGAAGGCTTGTAAACACTCGCCGACCACTCGCAGGCCGACATGTTTCGGTGCTGTGAGAGCGGGTCAGGAACAAACGAAGATTCTTTGTTGTCTGTAAACATTTACTACAAAGTCGGCCTTCGATGGAGCATCTTATTACCTTGTTTCAACGCTGCTGCTTGTCTGTCAGGAGGCGACGTTATGACTTGACAAAAACCCTCTCAAAACCACACATCTCTCTCCTCGCTCCAAGACGCCGCGACACAAAACAAGCTCTGAGACTGCGTGGGCCATTTTTCACCGAATCTGCAGCGATTTCGCTCGCTGCGGATGACAAAGATGGAGAGAATATTGTCGAAAATGGTGAGGAATAGATTTCCCGTGCCGTCTTCTCAGGAGTGGAGGAGGATGATAAATGAACTGTGGGCCGGAATCTTCTCTCTCCTCATTTGAGGGGGTCCGCGTGTTGCTGGAATCGCTTTTCCGTCCCCGCCGTTGCGTTTCTTGCGGTCCCCTTGCCTCCTGCCGCGTCGCCGTGCCACTGCTGGGCTACCCCCATGACGTCTTCATTAAGTTTAATTTAACGCGACAGCCAATGACTCCTGATACAGTTCTGAAGGTGTGCATCTCAACACGAAGCATCTGCTCAAACTCATTGCGTTTTATAAATCAACATTTACCTTCCTTTGCCACCCAACATGATTTGTAAAAATTCGGGAAAGGCTGTTAGGAAATTGAGAACAGAAATTCTAATCTGATCCACGTGAAAAAGTGTGATGCAGAGGAGTGTATTCCACAGGACCTCACAGATACACTCACCCCTTTTTTTCACATATTATGGCCTCGTATGATTGACAGGAGAAAAGCTGCTCTTAATATCCTCCACAAACAAGCTGTATGAAAGCCCAAGGTCTGCAAAAACCAAAACTTGGAAGACAATTCAGTGAATGAGTGAGACCACTACACAGCCTCTCTGCACAGCCGTAACAAAGTCCAGCTAAAGAAAGTTACTATACCTGCTAAATCACGCCATGTATTCCTGTACCACTGAAAATTATAGCGGAACATTCTCTAAGCACTTGGGACTATTACTACTATATTGTAGAGCTATAAAATAATTGAAAAACACCAAAAGAACAGCAGTTCCCAGTGCAAAAACAGGGGGGAAATGTCTTCAAATTGTTTATGTGTATCATGTAATGGAAATCAAGTACAGAACGATGTTTAAGGATGTTTTAGTATTACAAGAGATGCAGAATGTCCTAATCATTTTTAAAGCAAGACAAAAAGGTGCAGAAGGTTTATAATTACATATACTGTGCACATGTGAAAGATCGAGAAAGGAGAGCATTTGGGAAACAATCTTTGAAGTGGCGCATCCTGTTATCGTTTATAATTTTAGACAAAGCGAGTACTAATGGTGTCTCTGCGGTCCTGGTGTTAGCAGTTTCCGGCTTTGCCCTTACAGCTCACAATGTCAGGCTTTCGCTCGTACCGCGAGGCTCCCAGGGTGGCTGCTGTCGGCCAGTTAAAAATACAACAGCATAATTGATTACCGCCTGCTGCTGTGTCCGCCGTTTAACTTATTTTAGCGCATCTTAATCATTCTATTCCGGGCCAGAGTCTTCTTTCTCCACACAAGCTTCCTTCAGACGGAGACAATCCACTATTCCCGGGCAGGCGTGCGAATTCTGCCGGGAAGCCGAGCTTCCCGTTAATATGCGCGGCGCTCAGCACTGCCGCAATCAGCACCGTTGAAGTCCAGTTACTAAAGTACCCAGAGGATGGGAACAAATCATGAACAGACACTCGGACTTCAAGGGGCTACGACCCATCGCGCTGCGTTATTTTTCCCGGTGCCGTTGCTAGGTTCAGCTGGAGGACAGAGGATGTGAAATGGAAAAACAACAGACCAACTTCCCAGCAGTTATCGGACTAGGACTTTTCCAAATCATAAAAATGCAGAACTTTTTAAAAAATCTGAACCGCTTCCTCAACTCTGACCCAAATAATGGGTGATCTTTTTACATTTCATGTACGTATATGCAGTTTTAAAAGCTTTTGTAATAAAAGAAGCTTCAATTTTGGCCGGTATTACTGACACAGTTATTAACCCATCTACTTAACCACATTATAGTATTTTATATATAAGCTTTTTGATGAATTCTGCATTTAATTTAGAAATTATCCATTTTACCACAGAGTGCAATGCTAATTTACCAGCTATATTTTTCAAATACTAACTATTTTTACGCACACCATTCACCCCATCAGGTTCTGAGGTCAGAATTTATAGTTTTTACTCAGAATGTTCTTCAGTAATTGCTTTTTGCAATAAATTAATTGCTTCTTAGTGGTCCTTTAAAGAAAAAAGAAAGTATTCCATTCGTTATGTTTAACAACTGGTGGAGTCGGAAATACAAACAGTTTGCAGAAAAGGGCTGACGGAGCTACTCTTTGCCCCCGGCCCCTGCAGGAAAGCAAAGCCTGGCAATAATATAACTATAATTAAGGGGTATAAAACATGTCACACTGCCATTAGACGAAATAGTTGGCGACTAATCAACAATGACATTAATGGCAGAAATGATCCGTACCTATATAAATCCACACTCCTCTAATAAAGGACCCTATTTGAGGATTTTGGGAAGTTCTTTTCCCTTACTGGACTTGTATACTGTGGCATTATTCTGGAGTTTTTTATTTATTTATTTTTTACTATACTTCACCTAAATATAAGTGATTTTTAGAACACTTTTTCCATAGGTAAATACTGCTCTGTTGCTTCTCAAAAGAACTGTAGCTTATGCTATCCAGGTTATATTCTGCAGTACTATTTTATTTAGCATTTTATTAATTTGTATTGTTATGACTTGTAATCAAACATAAGGACAATGTATTCACAGACACTCGTGCGCGCGCACACACGCGCGTAACCAAAATGTATGAGTAGTCGTGATTTAAGAGTTAGCTAGATCAATGAGTGCATAGCCAGACCGTGAGTCTATAATATTTTACGTCTTATCCTTCTCTTTTATTACTCTGTGCCCCACTAGATAGCCATATTTTTAAAATTCAGTTGGCTTCTAGGTGTTGAGAGCAACATTTACATTTGTCACATAATATATAGTTACCAGGAGCAAGAGAGACAGGGGAACAGTTAGAGCTCCTTCACAACATCTGACCTGGTGTGACGAAGGAGATGAGCACACCTCAAAGAACAACCTTGCTGCAGGCGTGATGTTCCAAGACTACCCATGTACATCGTTAGCAAACACCCTGCCTCATTAGACTGCGTAGATTAAATATTATGTAAATAATTAAATTCAGTGTGTGCTTCAATACAAAATATCACCACGACATTTGTTAGTAATCATCTTTTCAAATCTGTTCTCATGAAGTTAATTTGCTCGGAACAAACTCCTGTTTGACAGGTAACGATTATTACTGTGCTCAGTAATGCTCAGCCAAACGAATGATCCCTCCTGAAAGGCTGTCCTTATTAAGTAGCGAGAACATCTGTGTCAACCTTAAAACTCTCTTCCATTATTAATATTGAAGAATCACACAGAAAAAGGCGGCTCAGGTAATCCGGCACATAAAGTGAAAGCAATGTAAAAGACTGGTGGCAATTTTTAAATCAGACTTTGTCTAGACACGTATCACTATTTTGAGGACCGCTGGGATTTGAAAATGAATTTCATTAACTTTTCGTTTTTCTAGACAAGTCGTTTTTAAATGGTAATGTAATATGAAAATTAAATGAAATAACATTAAAATTTACTTTCGTATTGTACCTTTTGCAATATACTTTAGTTGATTTTTTTTGTAAGCCTATTCCTTATGACAAAGTTGTTGAAATTGTATGGCAGTTTAAACAACACAACATTCATTATATTACAGGAGGTACACCCCCCTGTATGTTGCAGTCCTATATAATACTCCCTCCCCCTTCTCTGAACAAAAGGTAATTGTGGGTTGGGGAACACGAAGAGAGAAGAACAATTTTCAGCACGAGGCCGGGCGGTATTATTAATTGAGCTGAAGACAAACATTATTCCACCACAGGGCATTTCTTGATTGAGTATCGACAACTTCCAATTAGGCTCCACAGTGCTGATTGACCCCCCGCTGCAGAATGCCTGACGAGGAATTCGCTGTGCCCACTCCAAGAGAAAGTCTCGTTGCCAGAAAAAAGCACTTGCAAGGTCAAATCGCGGCATTGCTTCTGATTATGCGATTCTAATTCAATCCCGCTATAATTCACGTCTGGTTTACTGCAAACAACGAGAGCAGTTCTCAGCTTCAGATACTGTCTGCCTGCTTCCATGCATTATCTCTATTTTTAATCACGATCACTGTAACATAAAAAAACAGTCGGGACACCGCTGCTTTTTGCGCTTGTCTAGTATGGAGATGTGGAGGCTTGTGAATGGATTTCTTGCCGTCTGAGTGAAATTCGGTGTTCGTGAATTCTTTATTGCAGGGTGTAGTTTTGCTGTGGGGAAACACGCTGAACACTTGATTAACAGCAGTGGACTGATGAGCGCACTGTTTCATATGGTAAACTGTAAAATAAGGCACGTGGAACTATACTGATCATACTGAAAATGAAAGGGTGGTCCTTAAAATACTCACGTAATGCAGTATTACACTAGTTAAACGCAACGCAGTCAGTCTGTTGTATATGTACATATTTAGATTGATTAAATAGGTTATTTAATTTGTCTTGTCATAAAAAAAATCCCATCTATTATTTTATGCCCTGTGATGGGATCAAGCAACATACCTTGTGTACTGTCCCCCCTGTGTACTGTGCCCCCCCCATGTACTGTGCCCCCTGTGTTTTGCCCTTTGTTGCCTAATGTAGGTTTAAGGCCACACACTGTCTGCCATTGTCAACAGTTGAATTAATGAATTTATAGTTTACAATGTATTGTATTACTATTATGCTTACTGGTGATTTACCCCAGGGATGTGTGGTCAGGGCAGAGCCTCACCTGTCATCATGAAAAGTAAAAAAACTAATAACGATAACATAAAATAAATTTGTGTTCTGGTTTGTGCTATACATTTGTTTTCTGTATGAGTCCAATAATTTTGACAATTTTTATAGTCAATATCGTTGAAATTGTTCATTTCCTGTTCAAATACAGGGGAGAAAAGCTGTGCTGCACTGTGCCTTCCTGTGCTGTGCTGTGCCATACCATACCGTAACTGTTCTGTGCTGCACCATGCCATACTCTGCTGCACTGTGCCTTACTGTGCTGTGCCATACCGTAACTGTTCTGTGCTGTGCTGCGCCATGCCATACTGTGCCTAACTGTGCTGTGCTGTGCCATACCATAACTGTGCTGCACTGTGCCTTGCTGTGCTGTGCTGAGCCATACCATAACTGTTTTGTGCTGTGCTACACCATACCATACTGTGCCTTACTGTGCTGTGCTGCGCCATGCCATGCTGTGCCTTATTGTGCTGTGCTGTGCCATACCATACTGTGCCGTACTGTGCTGTGCTGTGCCATACCATAACTGTGCTGTGCTGCGCCATGCCATACTGTGCCTTACTGTGCTGTGCCATAACCATAACTGTTCTGTGCTGTGCTGCGCCATGCCATACTGTGCTGCACTGTGCCTTACTGTGCTGTGCTGTGTCATATTGTGCTGTGCTGTCCTGTAATGTACCGTGCTGGCACAGCTCAAGTTGCTTTTCCACCGAGCAGGCACGACTTGGAAGAAGGTGCTGCTTAACTTGAGGTGAAGTGAAGGTGAAGTTAGATTCTTGGCCCATAATGCACAGACAGGAAACATGGCTGTGCTCAATAGCGTGACAACATTGAGTTTTTGGTGTTTCTTGCATTTTTGCTGATCATTTCTGTAAACATATATCCTACTTACAGCAGTTTGTGCTTTGAGGGTAAGTGCTTGTACTTCACTATGCCAGTTGAGTTAGGTTTTAAGTAATAATTTGGAGGTATGTACAGATTTAACAGGTTTTAATAAAAATTATAACATTAACATTGGCAGCTAAGTCGATTGAACAGAACTATCACAAACTGCACTCTCTTCTCACACTCCATCTGACGCCAAGTATTCCTGCACACTCCTAATAAAAGAGTGCTGTTAAATTCTGTGTGCTTTCCATCTTGACCTGAGTTTAAAACCTCTTTTCACTTGAAAATTAAACACATTGCCTTCAGACAGGGAAAGATACACCCTAGCCAGTTACATCACTTTGATGTTGTTGTGCATGGCTGTCCAGCACACTTTGGTCTTGCTCCTGAGAAGCTCGAGTCTGACATGGTACGGGTAACAGTGCAGCGGAAAAATACACAAACGGGGCAAAACTGTGTCAGTGGGGAAATGCCAATGGGCCCTTAAATTGAACTGGCTGAAAGATTAATGTTCTTTGCTGTCCACAACTATTTATTTTGGCTTCTTTCTAGGTTTTTGCTAACTTTAAGTGGACAAATTCTGTTGTGTGCTACTTATTTTACCTGTAGAGGGCAGCACCTCTTGTTGAGAGTATGTTGCAGATGAGAGTAAGATTATTACAGCAGAATTAAGCACTTTTGCAGTTGGTCTTATGGTGAAGCACAGGTTTAGACTGTAGCTGCATACTGAGCACAGGCTGAACTTCAGTTTGCACGTTACCTTCAGTTCATTACTATTAACTCTTTCATCTTCAATGACTTTTTTTTACTTTGCAGTGTCTGGACTTTTTGTACAGCTAAAACTTGTATGGGTATTTGTGAGTCTGATCTGGTAAATGGGGTACGTCAGAACTGTGTTTGTTTTAATGGCATTTAATGGTCATGGTGGTGGGATTGCAATGTTGTTTAAAACTAAATTTCGTTGTAAACAATTGCCTGTAGATATTTACTCTATCTTTGAGATAAGTACCTTTGAATTGTATTTCACTAAGACTATTTTCTGTGCAGTAATATATAGGCCAGTGAAATATAATAGTGATTTTCTGGTGGAATTTTCTGACTTTCTTACTGGCATTATGTCTAAATATGACAAAATCTTGCTTGTGGGAGATTTTAATATCCATATTTACTGCCCTGATAAGCCGTATGTCATGGACTTCATGATTCTTATTGACTCCTCTGGCCTGACTCTGTTGTTTGTGTCAGACCCCACCCAAGTAAGAGAGCATACTTGGGACCTCGTGTTGTCCTGTGGTCTCTCAGTTACTAATTTGGAATTATGCGATTCATAGTTCTCTGACCACATGCCTGCTATTTTTGAAATTCCTGTGTCCTGTGAACCGACTAGACAGCAGGAGCGGACACATCGTTGGCTAGTTTCAAATCGTCTTTGGCAGATCCGTTTTGTGCTGCTTTCAACAATATGTGACGTTTTCTGGACTCACCTGGGTTTGATTTACATGAGTTAACTTATTGTTTTAATACAGCCTGTCTTAATATTCATGATGCCGTTCCCCCATTTAAAACCCTACACCCAAAAATTGAACATATGCCTTGAATGAATGTTGTTATGCGTCTTGCTAGATGTGAATTTTGTAAAGCTGAGTGCAAGTATCATTCTTAAAGGGTAGAGTACCAGGCTAGGAGGTAGAAGTCCCTCCCAGTCCCTGGTTCAAATCCCAGCCAGGTGTGTCCCTGAGCTGGACACTCAACACTAGCTCCCTGGGCACTGTGTGGCTGCTCACTGCCTCCCCCCCAGGGGGATTGGTCGAATGCAGAGGACAAATTTTGTTGCAACATGTATATGTATGCAATGACAGTTGATTATTATTATAAAAGATGATTATATGATTATTATCTGAGAAAATTTAATATTTTTCCAATATCATTCATAAGAATAATGACAATCCTCATGTTCTTTAACACAGTAAACACTGGGCAAATGTGAATCTGGAACTCGCAGAGTCTGTTTTGAGCTGTTTTTGAAGTTTTTTTGTTGATAAAATCAACAATGCTGGTCACTTATTGTCCCCTTTCATATGACCTGTCTGGCCCTCGTGTCTAATAGTGGAACCAGTATCTTTGCCAGCCCTTACAGACATTGTTGAGAAAGTACTATCCTCTTACTGTCCAGCTGACATAATTCCTCCTCAGTTGTTTAAGGAGGCAATTATTGATTATATTGGACCAGTTGTTCTTTAAATTGTAAATGGTAGTATTTGTATTGGGATAGGGCCCTCATCTTGGAAGCATGCAGTTGTTCAACTTCTGCTTAAAAGATTAAATTTTGATTCAATTGTTACATCAAATTTTAGACTGATCTGTAAATTGTCATGAACCATGGAAGACATTGTCTCTGTTCATCTTAATTTCTATCTGGATCAGCATGTTGTTGAAGTATTTAAATATGGCTTTAGGACTTTCCATAACACGCAGTCAGTGCTTTTTAAGGTTGTTAATGTTTTTTTTTTTTTTTTTACTGTATACTAATGCAGGGAACACAACAATGTTATTCCTGTTGCATTTCACTGTTGCATTTGATACAGTTGATGTATGAAATGCAACTCTAATAAATATTTTGCAGCATGATGCAGGAGTCACTGGTTTGGCCCTGGAATGGTCAAAGTCATATTGGGCAGAGCACAGTTTCTCAGTAGAGTTTAGTGACACTAGATCTACAACATCAGCCCTGGTGTGTGGGGGCCCCAAAGCATCTATTCTGAGGCCTTTGCTAATTTCTCTTTATCTTCTGCTCCTAGGTCTGATAATTAGAAAATTTGAATTTTCATCCCATTGTTATGTGAATATGTCAATGAAGATTCTCAGTCATCCAAGTAGAGCTGTCTGGAAGTTGAATCATGTGAACTGGACTTCTTTCTTTACGTTTCACTACTCATCCAAGTAGCTTCTTCAGCCTGAGTTGAAATTGGTCAGGGAGCCCATATTTATCCTCCAGGGTGATTAGCTCACTTGGCGGATGTGTGAAATGGTGTTTAGCCAGGAGTGGTTGCAGTAGGGAAATCATGGTCCTATATTACTTCATGACATTGTATCCAGATAGTGTTGTCAGGTAGGCACAAGTGTTTACATCATGGATATATGGTATATTTTTTTTTTATCACATTGTAAAACATAAGTGAGGGGCACTGACTCTGTATCAGTGTGTGGGGTAGGGTGTTGACCCCCCCCTTCCCCGTGGCCATAAATTGCTGCAAATTCCAAGAAAAGGCCCTTGCTGTTGATTGCTGATTGCATCACGAGTTGACCTTAGTTTGATGTTGTCCTGTGTAATGTTAGCATGCCCAAGGGGGATGGACAGTCAGTCAACCTTAGACCCCCCAGAGATTTTTTTTTTTCCATCCACACTACAATTTTGGTTCCTCTCCTCCACTGACATCTGACTTTAATCTTAGCTATGTGTTATTTTGTATTCCACTTCCTTGTGCTTTGGGTCATCTTTTCGACAGGTGTCATATAAAAATCAGATGAACTGAACTGAAAATAGGCGGCATGGTGGTTAGCACTGTTGCCTTAAACCTCCAGGCCTAGGGTTCGATTCCTGCCTTGGGTTTGTGGACGTGGAGTTTGCATGTTCTCCCTGTGCTTGGTGGGTTTTCTCTGGGTTTTCTGGTTTCCTCCCACACCCCAAAGACATGTGGGTTAGGTTGATTGGTGTCTCCAAATTGCCCATTGTGTGTGTGTGTGTGTACGCGCGCCCTGTGGTGGGTTGGTGCCCTGTCCTGGGTATCCCTTGGCCCGTGTCTCCTAGGTTGGGCTCCATGAATGAACTGTAAATTGAATGAGCTAAGTTGACTTACAGTCAGAGTGTTCACAACCCACTGATATCTGCCACTACATATCAGACTGAGGATAATGAAGTTTAAAGCATTGTGGTGTCAGTGAAAACTTACTAGCGTCAACAATAAACAAAAAGCTAAAAATAAGTACAACATTCTGTGGGATTTCATAAACATTTTGCAGGCCAGCTGGTGGCCCAAAAGCAGGATTTTGTTAACACATTCCTTCTAAGAGGTATTAGTCGTATGAGAACACCTTTCTCTCTAGGGGAAAAGTAAGGCACGTGGTCCAATTTGGCTGTGATATGTATACTTTTTAGCTTGTGGTTCTGTCTGTTGTAGAGAAGTTGAAAAAAAAGTATTTTGGAGTGAAATGAAGTGCATCGTGTGAAGTCCATGCATGTGTGTGGAGAAAGAGAAACATGAGCTGACGCCATTGTGTTTCATACTGGAGGGAGACTCACTGCTCCCCTGTTCTTCTGTGTCACTGTGACGTGTGCTGCTGTTTTTCTGATGCTAAATGTTGCTGCTTGTTTGGCAGTAATTTGCAGGCATTTTTTTGTCACAAGGGGTAAAAGGAAATGAACTTGAACAAAAATGTGCATTTTCACCATGAATGTCTCATTAGTGGGCACATCTATTTAAATATTGTCCTTAAACACAAAAAAGAATTTCCACGGTGTGAGGGCATGTGAAAAACCAGTTCAGCGATGCCTTAAACAATACATCCTGTAAGTCTTGTCAAGGTGATAAAGGTGTACTAGCAGTGCTTTTCTTTAAGCAAAGAGGCCTCCTTTTTAAATGTGACACTCACAACTTTGCGGGATTACTTAAAATTACGTTCGAGTTGATTAGGTTTTTAATCAACCTCTACAGCAATAATCAGTGCCATCCATCTGTGTATCTGCACCATTATAAGATCGTTTGCTTCTTGTCTGCCAGCTGACAGCATCACTCTCTCTCAATTACATCCAAACAGCTAATAGCTCAAAAGGCATCTACAAATTGTAGCTAAGGACTCTCCTAAAATACTCATCATCTGTTGTTTTTTTCCTATTATTTCAGCTGTGTTTCCATTCTATATCTATCAATTATGACAATGTAAACAGTACTTTATTATAATTGGTCATGTAAGTTATGTAAAATATGCATACTTAACAGTTTAAAGTTAATGTAAAAGATTGTGAATATTTTAACATTATATGATTTTTTTTTCAGTGCCTGGTTGAAATTTTAGAAGTACAGATGGTCCCCGAGTTACGATGGTTCAACTTGCGATTTTTCAGTCTTACACTGATGATAGAGATATGACAGAATCGTAAAAATATTTAAAGTTTCGTAGCAAACTTTAGCAGCATATGTGGTTCGATATGTTGGGAAGCTGCGGACATGCATACATCTCCCACCTTGTGAGATGCCTCACGATCGAGTTCGGTTGTCTCGGTCTTACAGCATGTATTTTTTTTAGAGCGCGTAATTATTTTGGGGGAAATAAATCTTAACATTTGAATACTCATAACGATTTTTCTATACAATATATACAACTGTGCTTTGACATGAATGTTGTCAAACTATTTGTTAAACTATTTGGTTGAATCTAAGATATCTAAATTAAAAGTTACAATTTTATGATTGCTATATATTTTTATGCCCCTCTCTGGGACAATACCTGGTTTTCCCGTGGACTTCTAATTTCTTTTTTAGCTGAATAACAAAAAAAAAAAACAGACAAATTATTGTCACACATCTGTATATATATACAGCTGTTTATAGCACAAATTGTGCTCCTGTTACCACACAACATGTAGTTGCGGTTCATAAACTCACCGCAGCTTTCCGAAAATTATATTTGAAACCAGAAATCACTGAAAAGTCGGGAGGCCCAGATGTTTCCTGGTTTGCACGCTGCCTCTGTGAGCTGTCAGGTTGGCCCCGTTCCAGAGCGGTCGGTGGCCCACGTCGTTCGGCGCTGCACCGCTGAAGCGAGTGGGAGGTGTCCTCCTGCCGGCGGCCTGGGATTGTGTGCAGGACACGGAGCTGGCAGCGGACAAGCGTTCAAACTGAAAGTGCACGCACACACCTTCTGTGCTATCAGCCATTTGGAGGAGACTAATTAAGGGGAAGTAAAAATTAAAAAGAGATAAAACATTTCATTTTTATTTGATCGAAATAGACAATTCCAGCTTCAGTCAGGGCCGTCCCCCTTTCTCCACAGTGATGCTCTCCAGGTTCTGTGTTTTATTGTTCATGGTTTCCCAGAGGTGTCCCTCGGTGATGTACGCTTTGTTTCCATGATGCTCCGAGAGGAAGTTGCATTTTCACGTTCACCTGTGTCGTGACACCTGTCAAGAGTGGGCATTGGCTTGGGTTTGTAGCTCGTGTAAGGTGGTCCCGGGCTCACTGTTCAGTGAAGGCTGACTGTCTGAGTGTGACAGTACGGTGACATTGTCAGTTACGAACAGATGGAGATCAATATTTACATTTTTCATCCCCAACATTCCGTTTTCGCATTTTAATCAGCCTAAGACATTTTCGTGTGTATTTACAAAACACGTTATCCTTGAAGCCTCTCCACCTCAGTGATAAGGAGAATACTAGTGATATTCATTTCTCAAAATCAGTTTACTCAATCAGACTGGCATATCATTCCACATTTCTTATGAAAAAAATAATACACGGGGACTTAGGAATGTCAGATGCATGGATATTACTCTCAGTTCCATATTTGATGGATATATCTGCATTAACCTTTTTAACGTTTTATACAACAGAATATTCTGGTAGCTTGTAGCGTTAGCGTTATAATTCACTCACATTTTAGGAATGGATCATGAGTGGTAACTGAAAGCATTGTTATTTACCTTGTTTCACAGAGGATAAACATTTTATTCTCCTTAAAGTTCTAATTATGAAGGTCCTCCTTCCAGATGACAGTGGTGTGATGGTTAAAAAGAAAATACTCTGCAGCACACACATTTAAAAAGTATGTGGTCTGCTCTTGCCTATTTGGGCTAGATTATTAAAGAACCTGTCCCTGCAGCTCCGTCCCTGTCTGTCCACATCTCTGGAGACATGGAGGAAGAATGCTACTGCTAATAGCAAGGGCTCCCTTAATTATTTATTTTTTCAAACCACTTATCGGGTTTCAGGGTCACGGGGTACCTGTGGTACTCCTGGGAGACAGACAGTCCACTTCGTAATGGGTTGTAGTCTATTAGAGGCCAGGCATGTACATACACACGCGTGAGCATGCACGCACACACGCATAAAACATGTCCATGCAAATGCACACCCAAGTACACATACGTGCATGTGCACACTGCAAATACAAAAACACACACAGGCACATGCACACATGCAAAAACGCACATGCCCATGCATGTGCACACACATGCATGCAGACGTGCATGCACACTCAAGTGGAAATAGAGACTGGTGAAGAACATCTTGTTGATCTGAGTGAAGATCCTGAAGCCTCAGGAGGAAGACACACCTGCAGAGGAAGAACATGCAAACTCCACGCACAAAGAAGCAAGGCTCAAATTGCCACCCAGAAGTGATTCACAAATGCAATTCCAGTTACCTTAAAACCACACATACTGTATAACATAGAGGACTATCAAGTTCCAAAACAAATATTTGTGTTAAGAGTCTGTCTTTAGACACCACACCACCAGTGTTAATGAAGCTTCTTTGGACCACAGACATTGACTTGACCTGATAACATATTTGGGATTCTTTGTTCTGCCATTGTGCATTAAGATAGCCATTAAGATAGCCAACATGTGTGTGTATTTACAGGCTTTATATGCCAAGCCAGAGAAGCCCAATATAATTATCCACCAGAGTTCTCTCTTTGTTTCTGTCATAACATTCATTAGATCGTATTATTAATCAGTATAATTAATATTCATTGACTTATGATATTGCTTGATCTTGATGTTTTTATTAGTCTAAATGGCATTGGAGATTTTTGATGTCTTTTTCTACACATGATGAGTTAACACCAAAGTTTGCATTTCTTAAATAATTGTATATTTTCCATGGTGTAGCATATAACAATATACAGTTCTGATGGTACTATTGTAGTAGAAACATAAGGTGAACATACGGATATATAGAAAGTGCACTGCCTGTCCAACATAAAAGTTGCACACTAATCTTTTGTTGGACCATGTTTAGCTTTGATTACAGTCGCCATGGCAAAACTTGTGCAGCATCTCAGCATTTATTTTCATCCACATCTGCATTCATTTTTAACCAATATCTTGTAGTGAGGATGACGGAGTCAAATCATTCTTTGAAAATCTTCTCCAGCTTATCCTAAAGACGTCCACGGGGACTAAGGTCAGGACTTTGTGGTGGCCAGTTCATGTGTGTAAGTGATTCCTCATGCTCCTTGAACCCGTTTCATAATTTGAGCCAGATGAAGCTTGGGATTGGCCTGGAACATGCCTGTGTTCGAACCTGGCCATTCAGTAGATTTGGATACTCAGCTGATTTCATTTTATTGCCATACAACGTTGCTGAGCTTAGACCAGACCAGTTGAAGCCATACCAGCAATAACACTGCCTCCAGAGGCACTCTGTGACTGTTTTTTGGCCAGGCAGTGTATAATATTGAAGGTACCATCATATATTCAAATGTGATATATGACACACGACTGAAAGTACAAGTATATAGACTTTCTAATAAAAGTCTTTTTCACAATATTGATCTATGGTCATTATTAACCCAATAAAATAATGTGCTTTTTACAGGGTGCAACATTACGATAAGATAGACAGCTTCCTCTGTTACAGCACTTTGAATGGTCTGCTTGGTGTGCTTCCTGATTTATGAGTAAACGTATTTTGAAAGAGTTTCTCTGTGGAGGGGTTCAGCGCCCTTTGACATGGAGAAGAGGCTAAACCGCTCAGCTTTAAAATGTACTCTTTGAAACCCATTGTCATCTCCAATATAAGCTTTCCTGTCTTGTCTGTCAAAGGCCTTTTCACTTCTCAGAATATGACACGTTCCACTCGACTTAATATGAAACATTGATGGATGCCTTTGGGTGTGAAATGGGGGGGGTGGTTTTTGGAAATTTCTCCCTTTGCCCAGGGGGATTTGGACAATTCGGAGGGCAGGTGTGGGGATGGCGCCTTCGTTAATTACCATTGAGACACACTGATCATTTCATTTTGTGTTTTGGTTAGTTAGCAGTCCTGAGACTCTCCTTTGACAGAGGTCAGCAGGTCACAGTGATCGACTCAAAGCAGTGAATGGTGGTTGTCCAGTATGCCAACAGAGTCACTTGTACAGCACCTGGCTGCAACACCCTGTCCAATTTAACCCCATCTGCCTCCCCCCTTTCCCACTGAGAATGATAATAGACATGTTCTGCCACTAATGGTCTAATGGTTGCTGTCAATAATGAGTGTCGCTCAGATTCAGACGACACCCTCGGCTGTGGCACTTTGACCTTGGCGGCGCCCAGTGGGGGGGGGGGGGGGGGGGGGGGGGGGGGGGGGGGGGGGGGGGGGGGGGGGGGGGGG
>JABJVR010049115.1:0-22738 GCA_025773905.1 Chitala chitala | reverse complement strand
AATTACTGATTAAAGAAAATTTAATCGATTAAAAATTTTAACGATTAATCGATTAATTAATTGTTAATTTCCGCAGCTCTATTATTTAGTATACTAGTATGCCAGTAGATAACTGGTGTATATTTCTTAAGTATAATATAAATACTAAAAACTGTATACAGAAAGATATATCCTTTAGTAATTTATTTGTATATTACTTTTTTATAGCACATTAACATGTCTTAAGTCTATATGTCTACCTCCCTGTGGTTTTCACTTATGGAGAGATGCACCCAAATTTCATTGTGCTTAACTGTACAACGACAATAAAGGAATTCTATTCTATTCTATTCTATTCTATTCTATTCTATTCTATTCATGTAATTGGACACCACCATATTAAACAACACACCATACCAGCAAAGAGCCATACCTGCTCAATGGAAATGCAACTGATAGCATTTCATCAAAAACCGTGTTGTTAACCTGGGCTCAGTGTGCAGTTCAATTTGGTGGAGGAAAAGCACCATCACTGACTGGTATTTCTTCAACCTCTCGATGAGCAGTCAACTATATGGACATCACAGGCTGACCTTCGTCTGTCCTATGTCAACTCTGTGGACATCACAGGCTGATCTTCGTCTGTCCTATGTCAGTTTACTCACAGCATCTTACGTTATGCACAGGGACTCAAAAGTTTTGTCTACTCATCCTCATTTGACACAACAAAAATGATGCAAGCCTGGCATTTTAAAAAAGCAGCATGTCCCTCGCAATCGCACAAGAACCTGCCCTTCAGCAGAACTGTCTTTTAATGCTGCTGATCAAAAAGAACAGCCACATTCTTTAATATGCAAATCCTCCTCTGCCATGATAAATGGCTGGCAACGTGGATGCAGCACGCTTAGCATGTGCGTATTTCCGATAAGCTGCGCTGAGCTGTGAAAACACAGATTACATTTCAGCAGCTTAGAGGAGAAGCCGCTGCTGCCTCTTGCTCCTGTTTCTGCAGTAATCGCTGCTTAAAACCGCAGGCACTGCTGGGCTGCGTAAAAAAAAAAATACAATTTATCACGGGCTTCCAGCACTACTGTTTGACAGCTGTGCTAATTTCCTTATCCACGGAGCACCCCTGTCATGTCCTCAGTTTACGGATGTAAAATGCACTTCCTCCCTCGTTTAACCAGTGGAACACAACAGTGGTTCTAAAGAGTCAATGTCTCACAAGTTCCTTGGGCAGCTTTAAACTAAAACACAAAACAACATGTGAGGTAACCTGCTATTGAGTTTATCAGCACGATAAATCAGTTACGACGTGAAGCATGAAGAATACTGAAAAAAATCTGGTCCAGAGCATCTCTTTGTTGAGCTGAATACAGCTTCACCCGTGTAGCAAAGTTGAGAGAAACGGCTCCGATTATACTGATCGATTGGGTTACAACAGGAAAAGCCAGTCTGCAGTGCAGATTTCAACATGTGCAAAAGAGAAAAGAGCTGAATAAGGTCTTCTCACACTGCTGCAGCTTTCAGTGCTGCTTATGGCTGTGCTCCCCTTCCCAAAGAAAACACCAGTTTTTACACAGAAATCCACCAAGTCACTTAAGACATAAAATCTGTTCTGGCATTTCTGAAAGTGCCTCTGCCTGCAAATGCTTTCATTTTTTTTCTTTTTTACTACAATGACGATAAAGGCTTTTATGTCTAAGTTCCTCAGGGGAGAGTACCTGTCCAGACCTTACAGAAAGCTCCTGTAACAGGATAATTACAGCATGGCTCTGGTATTTCAGGTGGTGATGGGAGGTTCTGGGTCAGACAGGTAAGGTAGCTAAGGAGGGACTTGAGCCGAAGCATCAACACACCAGGTGCCAGTCCACTCTTTAACCACATACTCTACATGTATAATAAAAAGCTTTTAAGTTCTTACCAAAATTGGTGTAACTCAGGGAACGGTTGCTGCTCTTTGCCATTATTTTTTAAAGCTTTAATAGTGCCAGACTTGATGACAAATGCACCCTCAGCATTAGGCTATGGGAAGCTGTTCAGCTGGACTTTACAGGTTATGTAATGTCTCACTTGGGAGGTGGCAAGATGCCTCACGTTCATATGAACCAGTCAGACACAGAATTATCCCACTCTATCCGGCATCTTCACTTATTTTTCACCCTCACTTCCTCCTTCACCATCCTCTGTCCTTTCCCACTATGTTCTTACATCGCACCATCCACAGCTTGACTAAGTAATCAAAACACAGCATCATCAGTAGACTATGAAGAATGTCCCACACAGGAGAAGTAGAGCAGCATCTGTAAGAACAGAGGCTCACCGAAGAGCCAGAGCTTTCTAAATGAACCATCAGATCTGTGTGCTATGGGAGCACAGGTCTGCCAAGGTTAAGGCAAGCAAGGCAAACTAAAACACAAGTTTAGTTTTTCCTCCTGGTCAAACCAGTGAGGTGAAAGAAAAGCTGTTTTACTGCAGACAGGGGGAGGTTAAAACACAACACATCCCCCAACTGTCTGTCACTGCACCAACCTTTAGGATAAGAGAGCAGGAAAATAAATGAAATCCACACCATTATTCAGGCACAGATGCACAGATGTTCAGCTGAAGACAAGAAGCCAGTTACAGTTAAACACATTAACCTGATGTGTGGATGTCATTTACATTAAGTGCACTGACAAAATTACGTTTGTGGATAATATATGTAATTGTTTCTGCTTAACGTACTCTTCCATCCAGACCTGTTCATACAACAGGACTATGTAACATTACTGATATGCATGTCTGAATATATTTTACTGAAGAGATTCAAGATAAGCCCTGATAATGTGCTCAAGGACAGTTCAGTGGCAGTGACCCATCTGGGGCAATACATCAGGTGTCCTACAACTTTCCTGGATGTTTTATTATCCATGACATCTAACCTGAAATCCACATATCAAACTACAGACACAGCACTACCCCAAAAACACATACCGGCATGACAACTGACCTACAATGAGAGTCTCCCTGATTGTATTCCAAGTCACAGAACTTTTACAGTGCTCAAGAGAGATAATTAAGCTCTTAAAAAGCTCTTGAATTTGTTACTGTCCGATTTTCAGGCTTTTCCCCCTTATTTTGCAGAACAAAGGAAAAAGGCTTTTGGATATGAAATCCTGGTTTGGCAAGGCAGACTCACACAACACAAGCGGAACAAAAACTGTCAGAGGGCTGAATGACATACGCAGTTAAGAACTGCCCGACATGGGAGTGAACTGTCACTCTTGCTCAGTAAAGCCTGTGATCACATCCAACCAAAACAGAAGATAATGAGCACATAATCTCCATGACGACTGTAGGGATTCTCATCAAGAAGAAAACCTAATTGGATCATTTAAGGTTCTCAAAGTGGATATCAGTGTATGCATATGTGTGTGTGTGTGTGTGTGTGTGTGTGTGTTTGTGAGTATGTGCACTCATTGCACTGTGTCTCAGAGGATTCCCATAACACATACCCTGTATATGTGAGATGAGGAAGAACAGGGGATCCGATTAATCCCCCCTCCTCCAAATCCAGAGTGGGCTGTTACAATCCCAGAGAAATTTAATCCCACACTGACATATGATGTACATATAAAGTACCACCATAAAGCAGAGCAAAAATGGTGTCTCATTGCTAAACTGTTATGATTAATAGCTAGGTGTACTAAGACAGCTGAAGTGGTGGAACGCAGTCAAAGGTTTTTCATGCACTCTCCATCCAGGCTGCAGACAGGAAGCTTCTCACTGGCAGAATGCTTGCAAAAGTCACATGTGTTTCCTTATCTTACTCCCTCAGATATCTCACTTGTAAGTTCCTGGCTGATTCACTGAGAATGTTTGCATAACAGGGCTATGGCAGCAGGCAGCCTGACTGCCAGGGCAGGGGTACATCTCCACAGCCTCACTTTCCGCTCTACACCTCCCACACCTTGTTTTCTGAGGGCTTCTCTCACCTTCCTCACAGTGGACTCCACGGAACCCCGGGCAACACTTCCACTCCAGTGCTGTGACTGTCCTGTACGTCACCTTGTAGGAGGGTCTGACCACAGTGCGATAGCTGGAGGAAACAGAGCCCAAGGGACTGTGTCAAAGACATGTAAATACACATGCACATACACATACACACACGCACGTGCGCACAGACAAAGAGACACACACACCGTCAAACACAGACACACGTAGATAGACATAGGTCGTGCTGGTCACAGAAAAACACACACAGACATGCACACTCACAGTGTCAAACACACACACACACACACACACACACACGAAGGTAGACACACACACACACACCTTGTCACAAACAGATACATGGATAGACATGGGCCATGAGAATCACAGAAACACATAGACACACACCCTATTACAGACACTGATGGATAAACCCGCTCACTCTCTCACAGACACACATGCATACAGATAGGCCATAAGAGTCACAGAAAAATACACAAACGCACACATGTACGCAAGTGCATGGACACACACACACACAGAGGTCCTATCGCACTCACGGGTGCAGAGCACATCACACAGACGCTCTTACAGATTACTCATAAACAGAGGGAACCAGCAAATAGTGAATTTTAGTGCCACAGTAGGGCCTACCTTCCCCCAGAGCAGCCCTGGGGCCACCGGCAATTGTGATACACTCGCTGCAGAACCGTCCCATTCTGGACCTGGCACGTGACAGTCCGGGTCACTGTCTGAGGGCACCAGTTCCTGTGTTGGCACAAAAAAGGAGACAGACAGACACAGGAAGCTTACTCTTCAACAATTCTCATCACAGCCATGTCAAAGAAGGCAGAGCAGCCACCAAATAGCAGGGCGTTCATGACCACGTTTCCACACATACATCCCATGGGTGTGTGGTCCATCACAGAAGCCCACGCAGAGCCACTACAACAACCTGTGCAAAATGTCAGTAAAGTGCAAACTCTGACATGTCACTTTGAACAAAGCTTATGCACAGAATAAGCTGGTTATGCTTCAGACGAGGTTGGGGTTGCAGGGGTGAACTCTCTCAGACAAGCACACACACATGCATGTACACACACAACAGCTGAGAGAAGGCTCACTAAGCTACGAGAAATCACACTGGGCATGGATTGGGAACTGAACTTCAGAAAAAGACGCCTTAAAAAGGGAGGATCAATCTAAAAGTGTAGAGATAAATTGACTTGACACAAAGTCAAAAATCTAGACACCAAACATAATAAACGTGCAAATTTTAATCAAATGCAATTAACAACTCAGCAAGTCATTCAGTTTTTACAGGCTGCCAGTATTAGTGTGACTGACTTTATTTTCGTACTGTTCCCTCTTTATCATTCTTCGCCACACATACGTGGTTGGTGCAAGACACACACTGCCTTAGAGCTGCTGACCCCAGTGTATGCACACCCATCGTGGATTTGGCATTTATCCAAAGGGTCCTGTCAACCTACCTATACCTGGCATATGGATGGACTTCATATTGATGTTCAGTGTAAGATCTGATTTTGTCATGTATAATATTAGGATCCCTGGGAGGATTTGAGCAGCAAGTCAACCTTGGACCCCCATAGGTATTTTTTGCAAGCTGTGGAATTTTAGTTCCTCTCCATTTATGTCATCTGCATTCAATCTTACCCCTGTATTTCTCTGTACAACACCTGTAAAGTGCACTGGGGTGCCTCTGTTGTGAAAGGTGCTCTCAGGTCCTTCAGATTCTAAGACAACATGCTGCTGTGCGGTTCATCTGTGGATAAGCAGGTGGCTCTGCAGTCCCAGAAGCACAATGGGGGCACCAATACTGCAGTGACAGTGCTTACTGTTCTGTGACACCACTCACAGTTTTCTGTCAGTTTATGGCACAGCCTGCCTTCAAAATCTGTATAGGCTTCATTGCACAGGGCTTGTCAGGGGGTTCATTTAGTGAGAAGATGCAGCCTCTAGTTCTCTTCAGTGGTTGTAGTGTAGAGTTTCCTTCACAGCATCTTTGTAGAGATTACACAGATGACCTGATGTCTCTTTCCAGTCTCCAGTTTATGAGAGAGTAGCTGGTGGGACATACGGTGATCATCCATTCTGATGACGTGTCCCACCCACCACATCTGGGCCCTGATGATCAGGGGCTAAATGTCTAGTGGATTCCATACAATCCAAAATCTCCAGGTTAGAGACACGGTCTTGCCAACAACACGCATTTGGAATTTCTCCACTTGTTCGATGTGTCATCTGTACAGAGTCCAGAACTCACACCCATATAGGAGAGAAGGGATGACCACAGCTCAGTAGGATCTCAGTTTTATGGAGATGCGGATTCTGTGCTGATTACGCACTCTGGTACGCAACCTCCCCAGGGCCTGGCTAGTTTTGCTGATCTTGGACTCTACTTCTTTGTCCAAAGACCCATCACTTGAGATGATGCTTCCTAAATATTTGAAGCTGCTTACATTTATCAGCTGGGTGTTATCAACAATCATTTTTGGTTATACGGAGTTTGCGTTTGGCTCAGGCTGCTAAAGTACGTCAGTCTTGTTCAGACCAAAGACCACAGCAACCTCTGAAAATCTGTTTAGCATCAACTGAATTTCTTCAGCATCAACCGAATTTTACCTGATGTAAAAAACTCTTTATAAAATGTTGTTTTTTTATTTGTGGGAGTTATCTCTTTCGTAGGCACATTTTGTCAAAATTTGGTCGTATAGAGAAAAAAAGTACACAGACACAGAAACACGCACACTAACACACACAAATAAGCACTCACACACACGCTTTAAAGCCTTATTAAAGCATATCATGCACTCCAGGCTGGCCGTCTTTTGAAGACCCTCCGCAGTGTTTACACACACTAAATCAGCCCTGAGACGAGCTGGCACGGTGCCGTGCCCCGTGTTTACGTTGTGGTTTCACCCCTATCAATACACATCCGCCAGCTCTCCTGCAAGCACTGCACAGCTGCAGACAGCTCTCCTGTACAGCAACATGAAGAGCCTGTGTGACCTGCTAGAGAGGAGGTCTGCAGGGCATGAAGACCTTCCCAGTTACACTGTCCAGCAAAACTACATCACCGAAGGAAACATCTGTCAGCATAGCTAACAATGTGCTATAATGTCAGACCCATGGGCTAACTGAGGAATGGCAGTCTGTGATGAATGACAGCACCTACAACACAATCACGGGCTGTGAGGAAGCTTAAGAAACATCTGAAAGCCCACCTTGAGGAAGGGAACTACCACTGTGGTTGGTTATGAAGCAGCACTAAGGAGACCAGATGGTCTTCTTTGCTTCAGCCACTTTCTTGCACTCTCCCACTGTTTTTCATACCTCAGATATGTCTGAGGAAACCCAGGGCAGCGTGTACACAAATCAAACGCATGAGACACATACGGAGAACATTAGGCTCAACATGTGTTTACTGGTCTTTATTAATAGTGAAATGTATAAATGAAACTGAGACATTGTTGATGCTGCAACATTCAAAACAATTACCACTGGTGTGATGGGTCAGCAAACTGAGCCCACTGAAGGTGCAAAACTGAGAATGCGAAAGTGAGGCTCCCTGTGTGTGTGCATGCGTGTGTGTGTGCGCGCGAGTGCACGTGTGTGCATTTCTGTGAACATCACAGGCAATGTATATGCATGTGTGCTGTGTTTGTATTTGCATGTTGCATGTGTGTCAGTATATTGAAGCATGCATTGTGTACAAGGAAGTTCACAAACTGCCATGGCTCCATGTTGAGCACCTGGCAGAAGGCACTACTTGATTAACCTTCCGCATGCGTTCAGGCCACACTCAGAACCAGATCAGAGCCATGCAACCAAAGGAACCACCTGAAGAAATGTCAGCCATTTCTGAGTGACAAAAGGCTTCAGGGTAAGGTCCAGTCTTCCTAGACCTACCTTAGAAAAGTACAGTAGATGGATTTCTATGCATAGGTGATTTAGCCTAGTCCTGTGCTGCTCTGAAAGGAACTAATTGTCCAGTTGAAGGAAAAATATAGTTCCCTTTCTTTTTTTGTGGCAACCGGCAGCTTACCCACTAACACTAATCAGATCTATTATGCAGCCCCCTCCAAACTCAGTTCAGTTCTATTCCCATGATGCATTTGTGTTTGAAGACCAGAGGAACCCACCCTGCCTCTGACCTACAGAATCAACAAACACACACAGGCACTAACAGCCATGTGGAAGAATGGACCCCCACGGTGTCTTTCTAAGCTGCAGCGCTCCCCCAACAGCCCATTTAAGCGACATTCACAATCCCCTGATGTGACCTGGCTCAGCCTTTAGTGGAGCTGCTGAGCACAGATCAAGCATCATTCCCTCACCCTGAGAGTCACACTGGGGTAATTTACACAACTACATCAGACCGAATGTGAACAATCCCCACCCCACCACCTCCCAAATTCTAAAACAGGCCGCTGGCCAGACAACAGGCCTCAAGACAAAAAAAGAAAAAAGTACGATATACCATTGGGC
The DNA here is from genome assembly GCA_025773905.1 of Chitala chitala. NCBI lineage: Eukaryota > Metazoa > Chordata > Actinopteri > Osteoglossiformes > Notopteridae > Chitala > Chitala chitala. The sequence goes on along the minus strand of JABJVR010049115.1, from coordinate 14,269 downwards.
TGGCGTCCAAAGTGCGACCCACAGCCTTTGGTCTGTGCTCAAAGGCAGCCCATAATGTCACAGCAGGGACATTTTAAAATATTTTTCCACTGTGATTTTCTCCAGCTTTTCTGCTGCGAAGATCACATACATTTGCTGCACATATTAGCGTAAATGGTTCACATCCTGCCAGTTTGGACATTGAAACCTTAATGTTTGACTGCACAGGATGCTGCTGTAACTGATCAATGGTAACAGTTGCAATGATGGACTTGAAACTTGAAGGGGATTATAGTCAACTGTTATTCAACAAGAATGGCTGGGGGTCCCTTGCAGACTGATTTACCTGACCTCCGCCAACTATTGAAGTGTTTTTATTTGCAAAAAGTTTACAAGTGTTTCGTATTTAAACTAACTGTCTGGGAAATATAATATTTCTTAGTGAAATATTAGGTGTGTCCTTGAACTAGACACCCAGTGTTAGCTCCCCAGGCACCAGGGGGATGGGCTAAATACAGTGAACAAATTTCCCTGTTGTGGGACATTAACTAGGGATTAATATTAAAAATACTGTTTATGGTTTTAATTAATGCACCTTGTACCATCACAATTGTTGAACAGTTAAGAGTAATAAGACATATCATCGCTATTATTAAAAAACAGACATTACATTGCAGAGTATTTATATATTTTTATTGGATATTTTTACAGAAATGGTTTATCTTAAAGGGCTTTCATACCTTTGGCTCTAGACGCTTATCATTAACCACTACTCTTTGTTAGCTGTTAAAGCGTCAGGTTGTGTCTGCACCCTCTTACAGTAATGCTGATTGTTACACTGCGACTTTTTAAACATATCCCTTGGTCCAAGATACAGCACTGCGTCTCTGATGGGGGTGCCAGTGCAATGTTTGCACTTGCAAATGTGTCAACTGTTTTGGAGAGGTGCGAAAACGGTCTGCAACCCACACCAAGCATTGTGTCCTCTCTCTGCGCCTAGTGCCAGGAAATCACCAGGGCTGACGCCAATAAATCACCACATGTACAAAAAAAATGACGGAGGTTCACAATCACAGCCAAAATTCTAAAGGGGACCAAAAGACGTTATATAAGCAGCCCATGTAACTGATACTAAAATGAGTTCATGAACAAAGACTCTGATATTGTGATGCTGTCAGCTGTGGAAGCTGGAAAAGGACTGTCATCTGTTGAGCTTCTGGATCAGCGCTGTTCTGCTAGTTTCTCTGATGTAAAAAGTGCAGAAACCGAGGCAGAAGCAGCCTGCTGAGTTTGGAGTGGGAAGGGGCCCAAGCAGAAGGCCACTGACTGACAAAACGATAGCCCCTCTGAGGTCTTCACGGCACCCAGAACACCTTTCAACAACCATACGCTTTGAGAAAAATTTTGTATAATTCACACAATTTTTTTGGTCTGGAGCGAACACTGAGATGTTGTAAAATGTGAACTTCACATACATCAAAATCAAAGAACTCTTGCAAATCAAATTTCATGCTGTGCGAAAAGGCTTCAGGAAACAAAGGACAGGCTGAAGTCCAGGGGGTGTGTGAGCAGCGATGGTGGGGGGGGGGGTTCATCGCCCGGTTGCATAAGGAAGCGCCTAGAATGTCTGCTGCATTAGTGAGGGAGAGCAGAATGGGAGGGGGAGCAGAGAAAGTTCACTTATCAGGCCCCCTAGACACCAGAGCAGCAAGGACAATGACAGTGATCTGGGACAGACGTTACGCTGTACACTGTATACAACACAAAACCTGTCTGAAGCATGTCTGGAGCAGTAATAAATGTATTATAACTGTATTTCGTTACCCTGTATCTATACATGTGTAATGACAATAAAGTTGAATTCTATTCTATTCTATTCTATTCTAAATGAGGCATTACTACTATTAAGTCTTTTGAGTAAGTACTTCACTGAATTAAACTGGCCCTCACACACTGTTTCATGTGTACAAATATGAAAATAGGAAATAAGCCTAAAGTCAAAGTTGACAGAATGATGGCAGACTAAGAGTGATACTAGATGTGTTTCACTGATAAAGGGGGGGAGTGGGGTGGGGGGGCTCCCTTGAGCCTTGGTGCCCTTGCTGGGTGCTCTTACTATAGGAGCTCAGCTGGGGGTGGGTTTTTGTGAATGAAGCAGCTAATGGGGACTTAGGGACAGTCCTTTGTGTTAGGTTCTTCATCCAGGTTCAAAAGATGTGTGGGAGTCATTTCAGAAACAGGGAAGAGTGGGCACTTCTTTTCTAATGGACCTGTCTAGGGGGTGCACTTTGAAATGAAACGGAATCTGCTGTGGTTCAGTGGAAAGGCACAGAAAAACACCCACGGAGCCACAATCGGCTTAACGACTGCTTTAATCGCATGGCTAGCTCTAGGGTTACGCAGCTGAGCTAGTATGGATGTGTTTTTCTATGTACAGGCTCTGCTTTGCCAGAATTCTAAAAAAAACACTACTCTCCTGACAAATACCAAGGGGCCTATTCACAACATCAACACATTACACACACACACACATATACACACACACACACACACACACACACACACACACACACACACATATAAAGTCTACCTTTTATAAGAAAATAAGTCCATCTTGGGAGCCACAGAGATAAATTATAGGCTAATTATCAATGGTGCACGTCTCTGCCTTGTTCCTTGCTTTTCACCTGTATAATCCGTTTGTATTCTGCGTCAGTAGCTGTTCCTTTGATCCCTGTATCCTAAGGCTTTTGATTCCAGACAGCCCAATGTATTTGTGCTTTCCTTTGCTGTTACAGGTTTTCTTATGTAAAGTTTACTGTAGCTTCTTAATGTGACATGACTCTGTGCTTAACTGCTATCTCACCAGGGCAAAGCAGCCAACAGATCCTACCAAGTAACAGGAATATGGTGCACTATACTACATCTATACCTAAAGAGGTGAAGTGATGTTGGAAAAGAACAGACGTAAATTTAATGTCAAAAGACGAAGGTTAAGGGTGAGTGCCCTCAGACCCTGGTCTCACTTCTGTGGTGTATTTGACCTTCCTAGGTAAACAAAACAGACTGGAACAGGAAACAGCTGCCACTCAAGTGTGAAAGAAAACAAATTACATCCAAGTGCCATGGTTCACTCCAAACAAAAAGCACCAGATATTTTAACACTTAGCAAGTATGTAATGCTTATAGTATATAAAGCAAGCATAGCACTGGTATTATGTAACATGTATTATCTAACAACAGAAAACTACAGAAAGTTAGTAGAGTGTATGTTACTGTCTCTCTTTGTATAAACACTCGTTTTCATTAGTTATATTATCGTATTAACAAGTTGTATATTTACTGACACTTTTAACAGTAAATAAAAACAATTCTAGGCCTAACACAATGGCAGATGTTTTAACAATATGTACATGTTTATAATCGATGATCTCTGATGGAAGGCAGCATGATTGTATTTTACGCTGAAAAGCTGTTTGCACCTTAATACACAAAGAGTTTTCCTTTACTAAACTAACTTTTCGGGTCCTTCATGCACACATTTACATTTACCACTAATTTCACATTGCATAAAACATTTGATGTGTTACCACATCCAGTCTTGGAACATTTGGGTTATTTAGGCACAGTCATGAGAAGAACATACAAATTAGACAAAAACAGTGCTAAGGGCCACATTCTAACTCACTACCCTGGCAGTGTGGGCCAACAGAACAACCTGCTGAGTCAGTGTTATGCATAAACTTAACTATCATATTGGTATATATCATACTGTCCTGATAAGAACAAATTCACACGAGACCCAAAGTACCGTACATACAGTATCTCGCATTAGTCAACAAATCCTAATGCACTACACTCAGCTCCTGCTGTTTAATAAGAACATGCACAGACATGCAGTGGACCAGCAGAGGAGATTAAATCTGACAAAGGACACCTGACTCTTTTGCTTCATAGTGCCACATGAGAATTTTGGACTGACGACTGTTGTTGCCTCGAACAGAATGTCATCCAATTCAAGGTGAAATATTTTGTCCAAGGACGGACTCCAGTTTACATCTGATTAATTCATTTTATTCATTCCGCAAACAAACAACAAGCGGGGTTATTTTTGTGAGTTACTCCATATTTGGTCTGAATCTACACTCCCGCATGTATCACCACTGACACTGCCGTGGTACAGCAAATTACTGGTCCAGCATGGAAAGGACATAAAGGTAAACCGAGATATCCTGGAAAGTCAGCAAATGCTGAAATAATCTCTAAACCTAAAAACACAAAACAAAATATAAAACTAAGATGTATACAAACAATCCGTTAGACAGACTACGTTGTTCTTTGTAACCTAACCTAATAAGTATGTCTTGTGCTTTGAGTTAAGAGGTAATATAAAAGATGTAGTGTAGACCTAAGGTAAATGATCGCCACCATTACGATGTCCGATGTTCAAAGAAGAGCTTGAAACTACTGCAATCTGTCCTTCTCCTTCTCACACTTGAAAGAACGCCAAGCCAAGTATAAAGGTAACCGTATAATTGTATTCATGCTTAACGGCTTGCAGGTGCAAAAGAGTAAAATTTACTATTTTCCAGCTCTGTAACACACTCAGCCAGAATTACCTCAGAAATTTTTTCAGATAGTTTTAAGAAGTTGCTTTACGTCGCCATGTGGACAAAAGGTGCATGGACAATGTTTTTTAAACGTTGAGTGCACAGCAATGTTCTGAATAAAGTCCACTAATCGGACAGCAATAAAAATCGTGGGAAAGAGACATGGTCTAGTTTCTGACTGCAAAGCTGAACCTAGACTGCACAGTACACGAACGCATGCAGGCGAACAAAAAGAACTAATCATGAGTGTTCCGAAGACAGCTGTTTACAAACACTTTGTTTAGGAGAACAAATCAAAACAATCAATCAAAACTCGGGAAACCTAAACATAAACACGGACTCAATAATATTCATAATGCAATATGTTAGACATTTATTACGAATGATCCGTATAATTTTCCATGAATAAAGATTTGTACATGTCATTCTAATGGAGTTCAGTTTGTGTATTTCCCTATCGTAAATTACTATATGAGCTACCTATACTTTGTAAACATCCACTGTTATAACCATTTTATTTATATACAGTATATTAACAATGAAACATCACTGGTATTTACGATTTACTGTATGTAATTTTTTGGAAATAATATTTAGACTGCACACAAGTGAGAAAAATACAGCATGTATGTTCAAAATATAGACCGCACACTAAGATACGTCTTCTGCAGTTATTAAATACAAACACAAAAAAAACGTTTTATTTACATTAATTTAAAATGTACAATGTACATACCTTCTGTGGTAGGCAGCACTTTGAGAAGCTCCGAGCGGTTCTTTGTTGAGATGTGTCCCGGGCTGGTATTTGTACAGTCCCGTTGCCCAAGTTCCCAGAACGCCGGAGGTGAGCACAAGCACCAGCACAGTCCAGCGGAAAGTTTGTCGGCAGGTCGCGGACACCAGGTCCCCCCGACAAGCGCCCATTTCTGCAGCGCTAGCGGCAGATCGATAGACGGCAGAAAAAAACCCCCAAAAGTGGCTACTGGAAAAGTGAATTGGGTGAGAAGAGTACTCGTCAAACTCCAGCTATTGAAATCATAAACTAATAATTATAATAATAATAATAAATAATAATAATAATAATAATAATAATAAACACTGGTGCGTAGCAAAAATCAAATCAAAAAGTGGTTCTCACCGCTGACAGATCTTGCTTAAATACGGTCCGACACTGATTCTGTTCCTAATTTGACTTTCCTATAGTAAGCTGAAGAGCGGTGTGGGACAGGCGATGCCAGCCTGCGACAGTGCGCACTTAACTCCGCTCATCCCTGCGCCAGCTCTGCCCCAGCACTGATTTCACGTGTCCGGCCAGTGGACACGCTTCTCTTTCAGGCACAATGACTGACCGGTCCTCCTTCTCTACTCTGCAGCTTTCGTCCCCTCCTCTCCTGTGACTGCCTATTTCAAGAGCCTCACACAATAGCTATGAAAGTTGTTATACAGTCTCACGGAGTCGCTAAAAGCAAAGTCCGCCGATTCTTGCCTTTGTTACCTTCCCTATTCTCCATCCCACCCTTTCACCGAGGACAAGGCACACTAAAATTACAGCTTTGGCTCCCTGGCTTTATCGGTCGTCATAGTTAACACTAAACTACCCGTGGGACCGCTCATTTCCCCCTGACCAGACTAATCACTGCCCTTCTTGCTGTTGTAACCGAAGAAAAAGAGTTACAGTACAAACTGACCTTGAAATAAACGTTTTAAACAGAGCAGTTACACGACGAATGGTTACATGTAAAACGGGAAATTAAAATAACACATGATCGACTATGCCAGGACACAGACGATTTCGTATTTTCTTGTTATTTTGTTTTTCAACTGTTCGTCTGTTCTTATGTAATAAACGATTTTTACTGCTCCTGTTTGTAAATTACAGCCGTGGTGTTCAATACACTGGGTTCTGTTCAAATAAAATTAAAACATGATCCTTCAATGGTTAATTCCGTATGTGATAACTCCCTTGGTGTGTGTAGCTCTCTGAGCCTGTCTGATACTGCCACGTTGGGGGTCCTCCGAGCAGCCCTCTCGTCACTGAGGGCTTTGCAGAGTTCACACGGCTACTTACCAAAGTGCATAATGTACTCCACGCAAAACAATCTGGATGCAGCTGGGTATTGGGTACTAACAGTACATCAAACATGAGTTCATTTTAGGCGTTACAAAAAATATTACAGATTAGAATGATCAATGTGCAAAAATGTAACCATATAATTAAGAAATCCATTTCCACCTACCAGAAAATCTTACAAATGTACTAGAATACATAACGTGGGCAAAACAATATTTTGAGGACATGATTTCTGTTATAACTTCATCAGTTAAGAAATTCAAACCACACCGCATGGGAAAAACTTGAACACACACCTGTTAATGTGTGATACCGATTAACACATAAGAAAATAACCTATGCGAGATGTCATGGTTGTGTGCGGTTGGATAGAGGCCACGCTCTGGGCACGTGTTTCACTGACACTGTGTGAGTGTCAGAGGGCTGCTTGTTGAAACCCTTGGCCAGGTATAGCTCAGTCCCACAGAGACCCACCTGGGCCCAATCACAGCCAACGGAAACAGCTTGGGGGAAACTGGAGGGATAAGTGGCATGGCCATATTTTTTCATGGCACCCCAGTGTTTCACATCCCGCCATACAGCCACTGCCAAGCAGGAACTGGGAGTTTAGGGTTAATGCAAATCCCTTTAGTCTTGCGCAGCTGAAAATAATCTTAGTCTGTAAGGGGGAAGGTAAGGGAGATTGCATATGTTTAAGAATTTCTGCACTCACTTTTTAATTCTTTCTATGCAGTCACACATATGTAAGTCCTTTAACTTACTATGTAGTTTAACTTATGAAGCACAAAGTTCTTTTATGTAAATTGCTGTACAGTTGTAAAGAACACCTCAGACCTCCTCACCCCTTGTCTGTTGGTGAACCCTGGAGTTTGTTGGCAGACTCTCCTGTGGCCTGGAGCCAGCCCTTTGATCACATCGATTGGTGATTTCATTCAGGGTTGCTCAGAGAAGACACTATCTGCACACTTGCAAAGCTTGGCTGGGAAAACATGACGTGGTCTGGTTTTCTGCTGCGGCTGGCTGCTTGGTCACTTATTGGGGCTGACTCTCTACAATGTTAATGAAGGCAGATGGGTAACTTCAGTATTTATAGGTTGTGAATGTCAGACTATTTCAGTGATCTTTACTAGGACAATTAGGAATTTGTAGCTTTGCTGAAGCTTCAATATTATGAAACTGACTTGCAGCAATTCCTGACAACAACAGAATTTCCTACTGGCCGAATCTTCTAAATTTAATGCATAAAATCCATGCCAAATTATCATAGTCTAAAATTAATTATTTCAAAACTGTGGCAAACTTAAATTTAAAATATGTATTTTACATCTGTACATTAAAAAGACCTACACAGTATAATATAGAACAAAATGTATCACTATAGGGATTCAATCGAAAATATCTAAGGATATATGTATAAAAATGTCAGTGAAATACGTGTATAAAATTCTGTGCAGCTTAAATGGAATTTCCTATAACTGAGTCTTAGTCCTAAAAGAGTCCCATGCGTATTAAGTCTATATAGGAAAGGAAATGGATGAATAAAAAATATTGACTGGAGCTGCAAGGTAAGGATTTTCCTAAAATTAATACAACACAGATGTTTTTGCCTTTCTGTCTCCCTGGGTGATGCAAGATGCAGATGCAGTGTTACAAATGTCACCAGGCAAAAGGTGCTTTAATAATTTGAAATTCCAGAACCAGCAGAAACTTTTGGAGCTCCTGATTTTAGACTGACACTTATTGTGCTGCCACCTACAGCCAATAATGTGTTATGACACTGAAATCAGGACAAAGTTTGAAAGTCAGAAACCCTTTTATTTGCAGATATCCACTTGTTTGGTTACTTCAGTTGCATAACTTACCAAAGCATTTGTTGTTAGGCACCTGGGTCAAAGGTTACACACCATGAGGCACCCCATGAACACTAACTTTATAATGACCTTTGCCAATGCCCTTAACAACAATAACTACACTGTTTACTGCTCCTGTTCTTTTCAGTGATGGAATAGAACTGAATCAAAACCATGCTTGGTGTGACAGGACCAAGACTGCCAAAAATATTTACTTAAAGAGCTGGCTAATAGTTGTTTACAAAAAAAAACATGAACTTAATTAATAACACTAATAATAACTTGGTTAATAACAATAACTGAACTAAATAAAGATATTTCTGCAAAGTACTATTAGAACAAAGAATATACATTATGACAAAATATCACAATACATGTGAATAAGTGATATTATTATTTTAGTCAATACTTATTGCTGCGATTTGGATGTACAGAAACTGATACAGAAGATGGACAGAGAATCAGTCAGTGTTAAGACAGAGACAGACACCCTGCAGCACCCAATGAGAGATGTGCTCTGTGGTAAATAGGTCCGCTTCAAACACCAGGCCTACCCCCATGGCATTCCTCCTCATGGAGGTGGTATATACTGGGGTCCGCAGTGTGTTCTGTACAGAAAAGTTACGTCAGTACTTACAAAGTCTGGACAAGCCCAGCTGCTCAAATGCGGTCATTTAAAATTGTAACCTCAGGCCTGGTGTCATAAGTCTAACTTACATATGTGAAGCTAAAACACATTCAAGACTACAATGACTGTAAATGAAAAGCACCCAAACAGGCTCACAGGTGTTGACAATAATGTCAGTGTTGTTATTGTGACAAAGCGGTAAAGTATACAGAGTGGTGTTATACGTTGCACTGGATGAAAAATGAAGTGTCGCTTCCTACCTGTAGCTTGAGGCGGTGTGCTTCAATGGGGATAACCTTCAAAATAGGCAGCTGGACCACAAGGACTTTAGGTTTACTCCGGACAAGGCATGATTTCGCCACATCCCAGTCAGCCCCTTCAAGGTACAGACCTGACACAAAGCAGCCTGGAAGGTGATGGGACAGTGGTGTCATTTGAAACCACACCACAGGCAGAAGAAAGTATGTTACAAGGACACTTTCAAGTTGAGACATTGGATAATAATAGCGACAAAGTCCACTTAAGTTTCTGTTTTTATTGAACTTGAGAAAATTTCCAAAATCCTCTTTTTGATTTGTTGTTTGTCATCAAGTGTTTCTTGATGAGGTGAAAAAATTAATTTAAGCAACTGTACAACTGTTGAAGGTGCAACATAAAATGTGGGAATAAGTGAAGGAATGTGAATAATTCCTGGAGGGATTATTTGAGAGGAGAGTGATGCTTCAGTAAACACAACATGACAGGATCTGTACATGCTGCAGTATGTGGGTTTCTGTGCTGAAACAAAGAATCTCTACTTAGAACCAATCATTCCTGCAAAAAGCCGTGAATGGGATGTAACCAGGCGTAAGATACAGGTCTTCGTTAACTTATGACCTACGCGACTTACGACTGATTGACTTTACAACCACAGCTGTGACTGGTATGTCTGGTGAGCCTTGCCCAGCTGTGTGTATGAGCATATGACAGTTGTGCCCAGCTCCCATTTAAGACTTTCCGTGTGCAAAGCTCAGTATAAGCTCAGACTCGGTGCAGTGCATTTCTTCTGTGTTCATTTAAACAAGTTTGAATAAACTTCTTGCACATTTTGAAGGAATGGACCCAAACATTGAACAATTTTCAAGGATTGAACAGATAGCACACGATGCGTTTCACCTGTATCATGAAATGTACAAGGAAAAAAAGAAACAAAGTTCAGACAAAGCTCACCATGTTTATGAAAAAATAGACTTCCCCGAGCGCTGCTCCAGCTGCAGTTATTGAACCAATTGTACTGTAGTGTGCAGTGTTTTTGCAATTACTTTGCATTATTAAACTAAATGTACTTTAGTATACTGTACAGTGTTTGGCTAAAGCCTGACGAACGCAGCCCCAGCTGACGACATCAGCGATTATCATTACAGTACACAGTTTAATATAAGTACAGTATTTTTTTCATAGCCCGATTTACGACCAAATCAAGTTGCAACTAGTCACTCAAAATCGATCACGGTCGTAGGACGGCCATGACCTGTAATGTTGTGAGTACAAATTTTCATCCTTGTTGATGATTGTGTCCAAAAAAAGAGAATACGTATGGACCTGCCAGAATGATAGCTTTTTGTTACTTATCTGTTTTTTAAAAATAACTTTACAAAACTATTAGTTTCTGTTCTATTTTCAGGTGTTTTTTTAGTTGGAGAATAACTGAATTAAAGTGAGAGTGAATTTTAAGTTCCCTTGAATTGGGCTAAAGAGTATGTACATGACTTTCTGTATGTGTTTCACTTACCCTGCTCAGGTCTCTCATTAATCTCGTCCTGGGAGGTGTACTGAGTCACCTGTGTGTACAGTGTGGAACGGTCCAAGGGCCAGCCCTTCTTTCTGCAGGTGGCCTGAACCAATGCTGTCAGGTATGATTCTGGTATGTGCAGTCCTGAAAGCCACATCACTCTAGGGTCCCCATTCTGTACCTGAATTCACACAAGCCAATGCAGACATATTATCATATAGACTACACTATATACTACAGACTGTATATGCACACTCTACTACATAATATTCCAAGTACAGTAAATCCAGTAAGATACACACAGAGTAGACAGTGTACCTTTGACTTACTGTTTTGACAAAATGCATAACTATAAACGGATAAAGGTTATCGCTGTATATGTAACGCTGCATAAAACAAACCACAGTAAAGTTCCACGTTGACAGTTCTCAGGAAAACGTTAATATGTCAGATGAATTAGTAAAGATCACCACTTGTGTTCCTTTGTTAGCCTGACATATTAAAGACAAATTTATGAAAAGTTCATTGAAAACTTACAAGGTTTGTTATTTACAGTTATCATAGTGTGGAGATCCCTATGTGGTCTTTACACTATTAAATTAGTGTTACTGAAATGTGTAAGACTCACCCACAAGCTGTACTGTTCAAACCTCTTCTGAAAGTGGAGCATCCAGGTGCCCAGGGACATAAGTGTATCGGGGGCCAGCTTTCTCCAGATAAGAGGGATCTGGCCGTTAAAGAGGGCACGTGCCACTTCGTCCAACTCGCTGCTCATGCCAACTTCACCTGCTAGGGCCTAGAATATGCAGGTGCAGCACAAGACATGTGAACATGTATGAACAAACAGTAGGATTCTCAAGTACACACTTGTATAGGTGTGAGAAGTTACTTAATGAACAAACACTGAAAAGGTTATGACAAATCACTCAGATGAATGCACATTTTATTTATTCAGTCTGACCCTAACAAAAGCCCTGGCTATGCATCCATATCTTTGTGGTTTCATGTGATTGTGTGGCAGAGTCTGTGTCGTTTGGAGTCTCACCCTCTGTAGCTCGGCCAGTGAGACTCCCATCCGCAATGTCAACTTGTTGAAGCGTTCCAGCTCCTGTAGCAGCACCACTGAGGTAGGGGACACACTGGGCCCAAGGTTTTTGCGGACCACATTCAGATCAAAGGTTTTGGGTAGTTTGTTCTGAATGTCATGCGCCACTTGGCTGATGTAGTCGTCTCGGCTAATGCCCCCACCAGACTCACCTAAAGTAAGATGAGCAACATAATGTTGAAAAAGGCACATAAAACTAATACCATATATGGCAAATAGTCTGAAATAGAAGTAAATAGATAATGATAATAAAGATATATGGAGGCTAAAAATGTGATTAACAATACATCTTAAGTGTGAATTATTATGGCATACATTGTGTAGATTATGAAATAATGTAGCTAACATGGCTTCAATTATATGGAGGATGTCTTTTAAAAGCTTTGTGTCATGGAAGGCATAGCTTAAGTGCCTATTGCTGTCAGGGACGCGTTATCCTAATGGGTATCATGGGCGGCAGTCCCGGGCCTCGGCCACTAGGGGGCCTCGGACGTAGCGAGATCGGGAAATATGAAACAATATTTTTAGAAGTTTTGATCATATTAATAACATTTTTGATGCATTTCGCCACCCGTATGGAAGCCCACCTAGTTATCTGCATGTCTGTTTTGCTCGCTGGTGAGGGGGTGCATTTGCTATAGCTTCCTAGGCGCAGTTAACAATATGTGGGGGTGGGGCCTTAGGGGGTGTGTCTGCCCTGAGCCTCGGCGAGGGTTAACGCGGCCCTGATTGCTGTATGTGCAATGTTGCTAAGATATCTTGCGTCAAATGAAAGAACTGATTAAGAATTCCTGATTCTTCTGGAGAGCGGGGTTAAAAAAGTGTTTCTTGTGTTTAATGCAGTGTGTGCTTAAGTTGTCCTGGGCTGCTGAACGAGTGTTACCAGTCTGGGGTTGCAGTTCGATCAGGTGGCCCCACATGTCCCTTGCTGCTTGCGTGTAATAGCCAATCTCTGCATTGGGGTGCAGCCCAAACACTTCGGGGGTGTTGGCCAGTGGCAGATGCTCAATCTCCTCTGATGACATACATCACTATATTAGCCCTGGTCCTAATGGGTTCATAAATTGCTCCCACCACTTACACACAAGTAACAACAATGTTTTCACTCAAAAAATTTATAGTGCAGAAAATTTTTAAAAATAGACAAATTTTAAATGCCTGAGCCAATTTTCCACATGAAATCACAATTTTTGGGAGGACGTTCCTGCCAGATGAAAGCAGAAGAAAGTCAAGTTAATCAAACAAAGCCATTGAGTAGTCCTGCAACATACCAACATAGTTCTCTTTGGGGCCATCAGGTGGAATTTTATAGTCCACATCCTTGTTCTGGAAGAAGTGAAATGGCTGGAAGGTGTCGTATATGAAGTCTCCCAGATACTCATCCATATAGACAGTGAGGATCCTGCGGTCAAAACTGTCGATGGCCCGGCCACCATACATCACCTGGGTGACCAGAAGAAATCTGATTCATCTGCTGTTGAACTGTTTGCATCACACTATGAAAGCACTATGTGAAGCCACACCCCTTGAACTGTTACAAACTCCCAGAAGACCACATCATGCAATATCTCATCAATTACCAAGAACTATTCATATAACAACAATATTTAAAGGTGGGGATTGCCCTGAACAGTTTTTCAATCAGTAATGTAATATAATACTCAACCAGGCTCACCTCTCCAATGAGGTACTTCAAGCTTCCCCAGGGGATTTTGCCATCTGCTTGAGCATGTGCTTTAGTAAGATAAGTGTCCAAAATCTCCATGCACACCTAAGAAGCCAAGATTAATGATAGTTTTTTTTCTAGAGAAATCTTAACTTGGGAGTATCTCATTAACATTACATTAGTTTAAGTAGGCATCTACTGTAATAACTTGCTGAACAAAGCCTGCATAAAAACTAGAGGCCGATCGAAATTCGGTTTCAGCGCCGAAAGTTGGCAAATTACGTCTTTTGGCGTCATTTCGGTTTCGGCTGAAAACAATAAGTTAACATTCGGTTTTCTTTTGGTTTTGGCCAAAATTGATACAGACTTTCGGTTGTCAACCGAATGTCTATTTTTAGAATGTTACAGTGGTGCTGTTTGTCACTCCGACTCTGACTGTGGGCTGCAGTCGGTGCTGGGCAGTTAGAGTGTTACAGTAGCGCTGTTTATCACTCCGACTCTGGGCCGGCAGCCGGCGCTGGGCAGTTAGAATGTTACAGTAGCGCTGTTTGTCACTCCGATTCTGACTGTGGGCCGGCAGTCGGCGCTG
>JABJVR010049114.1:87943-99326 GCA_025773905.1 Chitala chitala | reverse complement strand
AGACGTAGACCCCCAGTACCTTTAAGGGACCGTCCTGGAGGGTAAGGCCTCCAGCCACATCCCTTCTGGCCTTCCAGTTGCCAAAGCACTTGACCACCGAGTTGCCGAGGTTCAGCGCAGCTCCGGAGGCTACTCCGAACATCATCTGATGTTTCGTTTTCATCAGGACTCTGTCATCTGTCATTGTAAACATCTGAACATCATGATCTGCTTCTAAAATGTTTATATCTGGAACTTTGAGACACTTTTCTATGCAGTGTAGCCAAACGGACAGTGTGTTTTCTGTTGTAAAACCAGTTAAAGTTGTGATTTGATTTATGAAAAATTTTGACGTGATGGCCAAATTCCTCTTACACATTTGAAATCAGCAGGTCAAAATTGTATGAATTCACCTTTAACAGTACAGACATCTGTCAATTAAAAAAAAAAATGCATACCTGTGAGATGGATAGCAGTAATTTGCAGAAAGTGTTTACTTTTAATTTTCGAAGTGACCGTGAACCTTCTGCATAGGCTGAATTATGCAAAGTGTCACTTTTTTGGTTATTTGTCGTTTTAATAGTACCACATTCTTTCTCCGGTTAAATGCATGGTCAGTCAACGAAGAGTTAGTACAACCACGCAGTTTGACAGTGGTTAGACGCTTTCTGGAGTTAAACTCACCGCGAAGACTGTAGGTGTTTTTGGAGGACCTTATGAAATGATTTTTTTTTTAACCTGGCTTGTTAATGATCGGTTAATTTAAATTCGATACTGGCACGTACTTTATGTTTATGTGAAAAGTATCCTAATTGTAATATTGTGGTTTACTGCACATTTTATGGATTTGAAATGGTGAAATGTTTGTTACTGTTATTATTTGTTTGATTTTTACATTTTTCCTGTGCACTTGTAATATTTGTGTGTACTCCTGTGTGATGGTATATGGAGATTGTAGCTGGCAGTCTTACATTTCACAGTACCTAGTTTATGATTAACAGTATTTTACCATTTAGTGTATCTGATCGGAGATTACTCATGGGCCACTTGCATAACATATGATTAAGTGTATAGCTGTGCATCTTTGCAACATTTAATTTTAATGTGCACAGACTTTCATAAATCATGTGTACCATGTGGCTTTAACAAGTACCAGCTATTGTGGTGTGCTGTTTTCTAAAAATTTCCAATTTTCACATGACTGGCGTATTAAGAAAGTGTTTTCAGCTTCTGTATGGGGTGCATTTATTGTGATGAAACACACACTGGAAAACGTCCTTACGTAACTAAAGCTCCTCAGTTAAAACTGAGAAGATAGAAATGTGGACAGCTTTAATCTACAACTGGTGATACAGGTTTGACTTCTGCAGTTTTTGTTAAAGACCAAATCCAATTACATTTTGTAATACAATACAACTGAAAATTCTCAGGTTTGCCCAACACCCCCATGGTATCATTTTATAGTCTTCCATTTCTTTAATTGTTCATCCATGAAATATAAAATGGACTGAAGGGAAATTCCTTTTATGCCAGCAATGAGGAAGTTTATTCTCTCTTTGTGTGCAATTGTGAGTAATGAACTCGCAGCACTGTGATTGAATGTGTCCTGTGTGAGCATTTAATTCTTTTTACTAAGAACAATTCATCTCATATGCAAGTTATGTGAAAGGAGGAGAAGGCCATTGCCATGGTATCATGTTGTTTATGAATGTGATGCTGGATGCTAAAACTGATCTGTGAGCTTCAGTTTTCAGCTCTTGGATATGTTGTGATGGCAAAATGTAGGTGCGAACTCCCCTGTTTCCTCATAGGCCGACGCCTTCCTGTCTGTAACAGCAGAGATGGACGACAGCAAAGAGACAGGCTGGCCGTGGAGGGTTCCGGAACCCAACGCCGGGCCCGTGCCTTACTACCTCTCGAACCATGACATCAGGGACCCTCCTGGCCAGGCGTATTCCGGCCATGGCAGACGCAAGACTCGTAGTCTATCAGCCTCCTCTTCTGTCTTCAGGTACAATGATCCCCTATTCCCAGTTCACCACCATCACCTCTCCAAGCCCAGTCTGATTCATGAAATGGTTCTGATCTCTCCTTCTGTGCTCCAGAAACATGTCTGCCATTGGCTGTTTTACTGCCAGTGTGCCTGATTGGCCAGTAAAAGACTTTGATAAATTAATTGGTTGCATCAGGATTGTTGAACAAAAGATGGCAGCGATAGAAGAAATGCAGTATTGCAGGTTTGGCAACATGTCATATTTGTGATATAATTTGTTTTATTTATTTTTTTTTTTATAGACAACCTAAGTAGTTTTTTTTCTTTTTATGGCTTTCAGGCTCAGGACAGATTCCGTCTGAAGTGTTGTACACTTTTTTCGTTTTGTTCTTAAATCTTCGTTTAACAAGTTTGCTTTTTTTTTTTTGCATGGCTCACTCCTTCCACTTTTACTCTCTGAGGCGCTGAAAGAATGTGGATCGGTAGGTTTTCAGTTCCACTGCACAGGTCTGTTTGAAGGTGTGTCTCATCGCCGGCTGTTGTGGGCTTGCGTTTCGTTGCAGTAGAGGGTGCTCTCCTTCCCCCAGGTGAATGTTTAACAGGTGCCGCACTGGATATGCGGCACAAAGGTCGTGGGTGCTGTAGCACTACTGTGCTAACTGACGTAACATATGGCCTGATTTTGGCCCATCACGTAGGTGTTGTCAGGCTTTTTGGGTCACAGGTGTAAACAGGTGTTACCTCGTGCAGACAGCTAAGCCAGGCTGGAGAGACCATTGTCTTTACTGTAACATGGCTTTAAGGACCTTTAGCAGGCTTCCCTGACTGTGAGCATTTCCTTTCTTGTATGTGTTGTAATATGACTATCAACCTTTTTTCCTTGCAACAGTCGTACTGATTAGCAAATGAACTGTCCTTTTCCAGTCATGGTGGTTTTGTGAAGTGAGTATTTATAGCACAGAATTAATTAGTTTTTTTTACCTCTTTAAATGTTAAGTGGAAATTAAAATATTGATGATCAATCCGTGTCTCATTAACCAAAGTGTAACTCTTATTTTGTCATTGTGAAATAGGCTTGTGTGTTACAGGATGGTATTAGACCTTAATTTATAATACAAGTCCCTCTAAGGCTGCTTAGCCCCTCTCAGAAATCTCTTTTACCCTTGGGCGAGCTATTGACTGTAAACTTCCCTGAAATGTGTTTTAAAAAAAAAAAAAAACGTTAATTTGAAAGCTGATTTCTGTAAACCTGCTTGTTCAGTAACTGAACTGGTAAACCCCTAATGGTGTGTGATATTATTGTCTTCATTAATATGCATTTCAGGTTGTTAAAAAGTTAAAACTTTTATTTGTATTCTGTTTATTTTAAGTGTTTTTGTCAAAAGGCATCTGTCAGATGACCAAATTCAATTTTGCGAAGCCATAAAAAATAAGTTATGAAAAAAGTAGTTAAAAACCGGCTTTGAACATGTAGCATGTCGTTCACAATGTTTTTCCAGTGTTTTGATTTGGTCGTGTTTATCAGCATGTGGTGTCTTCTGACCTGGACAAATTTAGGGCATCATCCATAGAGAGAGTTTAAGTGTCCTTGCACGTCTTTTGGAAATAGACAAAACAAGGCTTTGTGGGGTTTTTTTTTTTTTTCTTCTTCCCTTACACCAATACAATGAAGGGACTGAATCAGTCTCATATTAACAGGCTCTTCTGTTCTCATAGGGCGACTGTGCACTGGTGTTCACGGCTTCATCCATACTCTGGCATAGTCTGCCTTCCATGTTCTGTGAAGTGATGCAATGAAGCCACTCATTTAAGGGCTATTTAAGACTGAATATCAGTGAGTGAACCTCAGTCGATAATGAGGGGAACAGAACATCAGCCTTGCTAATACAGAATAGTTACAGAATTCCATTAGAAATTGTTAAAGAAACGGTGACGAAACACTGATTTGCATGGAATTTATTTCTCAAAATGTATTATAGGTTGATTTTTTTTTGGTGCCAAAACCAGAATTGGATTGGCAGAAATGTCCTGAGCGTTGCCATTCTGAATTAGACCATAGTGTTTTCTTTAACCGCCATGCCTGTAAAGTTGTCCAAAAGATAGTGTTGCAGCGCACTGAAGTTCAGGAGGCTAGCAGGTTGTGATGGGCGTGAGGTGCGTCTCCATTAACCCGTTTCCTGATGGTTTTGCCCCTTCCCCCCCAGGCGGACCCAGTCGCTGCACGGACCAAGCCCCGTGACGACGTTCGGACCAAAGGCTTGCATGTTGCAGAACCCCAAGGCTGTCATGTAAGTTTGAGTGCTCTGGGAGCAGGTGGGTGGGGTTGGGGAAGTTGCACCATGTGCGCATCCCCATCATGGAACGACACAAGACTTCCACGCGGCAGACCTGCCAGCTGGGTTTTTTTTTTAGCCGTTTCCGCTGAAAGCCGTTGATGCAACCAAGGTTTCAGATATTGACATTTTGAGATGACTTCTCCATGACCTCAAGCTGATAAACTTGGTGGAAATTTACAGCAAGTCAAGGGAGGGGATAGTATTCAATACTTTGTGGAAACACTTCACTGACAAGAAAAACAGACTGTGACACTGAGTTTTTCATAATTTCTAATTTCCCAATTCATGTGTGTATAAAGCAACAGAGCGTTACGTTATTAACTTTGTCCTTACTGAGAAGAATTTGCCCATTTTTATCTGAAATCTCTTACGTGTTTTTTTTTTTTTTTTTTTTTATGCTGATTAAAAAATATCTGCTTCAGACTGTCCAGACCGATTAAATCAGCGTACCTGCCTTGATATACTTGTTTTTGTCTTGCCAGCGTATCGTATGCACAGAAAGTAGTCAAACATTAGCATTGCACGACATTCCTCTGTGACAAGAAGAGTTAATCTTGCCTGGAATGAGGGGGGGGAAAACACAAAACCTAATGACAGGTGTTGATTTTTACATTATTATCAGTTTTCCACTGAACAATGAGAAACTAACCTCAGGGGTAGCTTATGTAATAAAACAATTCTTCTATTGTTAAGTAGTCCATAGGTCAGGTAGAAGCTAGTTGAAGATGTGATTAAAAGACAATCATGTAGCCTGCCACAGCCCTGATGATGCTGAGTATTGAGTGGTGTTTGATTTTCTTTACTGGTAGTAGATTTTCCTGTTATGGTTAGTCAGGTGCTGTAGGACAGTAGACACCCCCAAAGTGGTGCTCAGCTGGGCACGAGATGGATGTGTTGACAACACATGGCCTTTAATGAAACTGGACGTTTCCTTTCTGTATTACATTTGCTGATAATGTTATTATTGTAGGGCTCTCTGGAACAGGAATGGGCTGTGTGTGTGTGTGTGTGTGTGTGTGTGTGTGTGAGAGAGAGAGAGTGAGAATCCTTATAACACGTTTTTAATTAAGATCTGTGCATATTGTGCATTTGTACTTCCTGCTGCTTTATTTGTATGTCCTAACTGGAGCTGTAGAGCTCAGGGGCCTAGAAGAGTGGCTGTTTTGGGTGGTGTTGTGCATGGATTTGTGAGGACTGTGCGGGGGGGGGGGCGCTTGGTTTCACTGCATTGTCATGCAGATGTCCACAGTGCTGCTTCCCTATGACAGACACCAGTGTCAGTGCATGTGAAAGCTGTGGACTTTCCACACCCAGGCTGGAAACTGAACGTACCTTCAGCATGGTCATTACAGACATTTAAAGGAAATGAAAGGAAAAGAAAAGTGTATTTAGCATAGGTGGAGTATAAAATGAATGCCATGGAAGACAATTTACTGGGTTTTTGTTTTTTTGTTTTTATTTATTTATTTAATTATTTTTGTAAATTTTGGAGTACTTTTTGTGTTGGTACTGTCCTTGACTGTCTTTCATGCCTTCAGTAGAAAGGTTAATAAAAAGCTATTGTTGCTCTTTTTTCCCCACTTTTAAAAAAATATTTAGGTGCATAAATAAATTACTTTCCTCAGTGTTCGGAGAATCCATGGTTACTCTCTGATTTTCCTCCTGCTCCTATTTGATCCAGTGGGCAGAGCCTCAACCCAGTAGGGTGGGACTTGGGTGATGTCATCTGGCTAGATCTGAACATAAGTTGTGCCAAGAGCCTCACTGGCTGGTAGACTGAGTCGTGGTTCTGAGCCAAGATCCTTCCTGGAGTAGATAGTTAAGGCATTTATAAGTCCGTTGGCTTTGTAGTTTATTTTCATTTATTTCCTCATGGCCTCAGATTATGAATTTAAGGGAAGACATTGGAGAGTTTGTTCCTGGATGTTCTCCATCTTGTCAGGTGTGATGTATGATGCAGGTTATTTAAAGGCCAATGGCAGCGTTGTTATCTGCTAAGGACGCACAGACGGACGCTGCCTGACCCCACCCCGCCCCCTGCTCCCACTCATCTGCGAGCTGAAGAATAAACAGCGCGTGTAGAAGACCATGAAGTTTGACCCACGCGCACAAACTTTGGGAGACGGCTGCAGCAGTGCAGCGTGCAAGTGGAGTGAAGCGTATGTGTCGCCTTTTACCGCAGCTGTCACCAATACCTCTACGCGGCTTTTACCGTGCGTCGTGGTGTCTCGGGTGCAGTGTGGGATAAGCATATAATGAAGTGTGTTAACCTTGTTGACCCGGGTCAGAAGAGTGACTGAATGTAACCAAGTTTTTTTTTTTTTTTTTTACTTCAGGTAAAACTGGTTTTGAGGAGTTTTGGAGAGCACTTTTCTAAAACATGACTTTCCTGAAACTTGCCTGGACAGCACCACAGTATCACGGTGCATTTTTCTCATGGTTTCCTTTGCCCCGCTTCGCCAGTTTGGGTATGGAAACCCAAGACACGTGTGCAGAGTGCTTTAGCCGGTGCCCGAGTCATGTTCCTGGTGTGCTTTTAGTGGCGAGCGCCGCCGTGAGCTCGCTTTCTGTTCCTGTGCAACACGGTCACAGGGGCCAGCAGATCTGCCTGCGGTTTGCGCCGCTTGGCTGTAGCTTCCCATCAGCACAATGGGAGGCTTTGAGAGAGCGAGCGGCGTTTTGCTTTGATAGTGTCCACTCGCCTCTGTGTTGAGTTGGGTGTGTGTGCGTGGGAACGCGAGTGCGTGACTGTGTTGTCATACAACACGCACTTTACCTGAAGCATCCTTTTCTTCCCTTGCCTTTTGCCCTGCTGATTTTTTGAGTGGTTACTAAATAGCTTAAATGTGTACGTGAACAGTGGTAGGATGTTTGCCAGACCTGTCACAATGCTGCCCCTTTTGACACTGGAAGGGAACTTTGCGGGACGTCTCTGATTTCCCCATGCCCCCAGGTGTGCGGTGGGGTCCTTAGCCGCAACAGCCTGGAGGTTACATCATTCTAACACAGAGTTTTCACCCCTGTAAAGCCGCATTGCTCCCGCACCCTCTAAGAAGATGTGGGGTGGCTGGGGGGGACTGGCTGGCCTTGGTGGTGCATTCCTGGTTGGGGTGGCTTTCTCAGCCCTGGGGGAAACAGGAAGATGGTTAAAGAGAATGAGAACATACCACACTTCTCTCTGGGTTTCAATGCAAGACATTTTGAAATAGTGACCGGTTTTGCTCTGTTTCAACACATTTCTTGTTCCTTCTCAGTTTACAGTCAAACAAAAATACGAAGTTACTTGTACGCTTGCACAAGAGACGAAAATTCCTCATTATTTAAGCTTCATGTGTTTTTAAAGGCTTATGTTACTTTCAAAGATGGTCCAATATTTTAAGAAGTACCAATTGTTTTTGTGCTGTAAAAATAATGATGATGAATATGTTGATTGTCAGTTATGTTTGTGTTGTGAATATTGTATACATGATTCTCTTTCAGGCACATTCAGGACCCTGCCAGTCAGAGGTTAACGTGGAACAAACCCCCCAAAAGTGTCCTTGTCATTAAAAAGATCAGAGATTCCAGTTTGCTGCAACCATTCAAGGAGCTCTGTGTGTTCCTGACAGAGGTGAGATTGTATTAGTGCAGAGTCAAGTTTCAGTATCAGTGGAATGAAATGGAGCAGAAATCCATGAAAACAACGTCAAGCTGAGGGCCACGTTAAGGCCGTAAATGCGGTTTGGAACCGTGTAGTTTGTTTGCTGTTGTTGCGAGGGATTTGGCCAAATGCTGTTTGATCGCTGAGCGATTCTGCACGTTCCCCTCCTGTTCCAGCAGCATCGCCCTACGCGGGATTTACATCTGAAAGATTTTGAGAAATTTGATGTAGTCTGTCTGTGAGTCCTCGTAACAGTTAGTATGTAGAGGACAAGGAGCTAACTGACACATTGCTGTGGTTTTGCTTGTTTCAGGTGAAGGGCATGATCGTTTATGTGGAGAGGAAAGTTCTGGAAGACCCAGAGATTGCAGGTGACGAGAGCTTTGGGGCTGTGAAAAAGAAGTTCTGCACCTTTCAAGAAGGTACATTCTGCATTTGCCACATTTGCCCTGGATTTTCCCTCCCCCCAAGTGCTCTGTTTTCCCTTCCCCCATTGGTGTTTGTCACAAAGCCTTGTTAGTTAGTTATTATTTATTTTTTTTTTAGATTTTGATGACATTTCTGACCGAGTAGACTTCATCATTTGTCTTGGGGGAGATGGAACCTTGCTCTATGCCTCGTCTCTTTTTCAGGTATCTCTGTTAACTGATGGTAATTTTCTTCACCACAGGGGAAGTTTTTCTTTTTTCTTTTCTTTCTATATTTGGTTTGGGAGGGGAAATTGGTGTACTTGTTGGCTGAAGGATAATTTTCCAGGCCATTAATTAGGTAGTGCAGCCTTGAAAGAGCAATGTTAAACACATATCACCAAAACAGATACAACTACTCACACTTATGTAATACAGGGCAATGTTTTGCACAGATTATATGCTGTGAGTCAAGTTCAGTAACAGAAAGGCATTTCTGTGGTCACATGTCAGGTAGGGTTTGACCACAGAGGTGTGCGAGACAAAGCTACGTCACCACGCCACAGCTTCTTTCTGAACCCCTCCCCCCCCCTTTCAGGAGAGCGTCCCACCTGTTATGGCTTTTCACCTGGGCTCCCTGGGTTTCCTGACCCCCTTTAAGTTCGATACATACCAGTCCCAGGTCATGCAGGTCATTGAAGGTGAGTCGCACCAACACAGGTATGCTTAACTGCGAATCACCACTATGTGCAATTGTAGTGATTTGTAAAAGATGCTGGGATCTGTGATAAAGCCTGCATCAGTTTTAATGATCAGAAAACTGGGTTTTCAGAGGCCGCTTTCCCACTTTTAAAAGTAGTTCAGTTTTATGGGAGGGTGCGGGGTGCAGTAACAGTGGAGTTTTAACTGCTTAGTAGTATGTTTGCCAAAGAGCTGAAGGCTTTTCTGCGATTGGCTGTTTCTTCACCTAGGTAATTCTGCCATCATTCTGAGGAGCCGACTTAGAGTGAAGGTGACACGGGAAAGCAGAGAGAAGAGGCCCTTTGCAGGGGACACGGTGGATGACATGGGCCTCATCGTCACCAACGGCGAAACGGAAGCGGCCCGCAAAACCGAGGAGTACCAGGTGAGCGAGAGCCGCAGGTGTTAGGGGTAGACCAGCAGCCAATCAGGTGGTCCGTTCATTTCACAGGTAGAGCAGCAGCCACAATGTACCCTTGTGCAGGGTACTCGAACGTAAGCTGTAAAAGCAGCTGAAGTGTAAGACCCCCTGACCTGCATAAATCCCTTGTCTTACCTCAAGCAGCTGAACAGCAATGACAGCAGTCACGTTGAGGCCTGTGGATTATACAGTGCTCTGTGACTTCAGCGCTACACTCAGGCATGCTGCTGATGTAAAAATGACGCAGCACAGGTGGAGCTCTTTCAGGGTCAGATTGCAGTTTTACGTGTGCTACCTTGTTTGTTTAGTCTTACAATGAGTGCTCATATGTCAGCTGAGAAGTGCTGACAAGCAGTGACTTGGGGATTTTTGTAAAGGAAGCTAATATTTAGGAAGGAGTAGAAAGGGCTGCATGTGTTCATGTGTGAACCCACCTAACAGTGTTTAGATGCATATGGATCTGAGTAGTCCTTCATTGACAACCACTCAGGGACTGTTCCCTGTCTCTTCAGTTTTGTGCTTTCTTTAGATGCAATTCTCTCGTGAAACAAGCTGATAGCACATGCATGTACATGTGCACCTTTTTAGTGAGATGACCACTTCCTGGTACACTGTGCACTTTCATACTTGTGTCTCCCTGAGTTCTGGTTATGAATCAGTAGAGGACTACCCAGGGACATGAGGTTATGGGAAAGCCGAGGGTGACCAAGGGACGGGCGGTTATGGGACATTAGAGGACAACGTGGGGACAGGCGGTTATGGGACAGTAGTGGATGGCACAGGGACAGGCATTTATGGGACAGTAGAGGATGACTCGAGGAGGGGAACAGTTCAAATCCCCATCCTTCAGTAGTGATGACTGTCCCATTCACCCTCTCCTCCACTGCAAGCAAAAGATTAATACAATTGTGCACATGGCAAATTTACAAGTCTTTGATAAATAATTACATTTGCGATGTACATTATGCTGGCAGACATCAAAGTAGGATGAAAAAAGGTCTGATTAATGCAGCACTTGGTAATAATAGATGACGGTAATCAGTGTGCTCATTCGTATACAGCATTGTCCCTCACAAATGCCAACAAAGAGAACTGAAATGGAAAGTAACAATTTGCCAGGAGCACCCAATCTTACTTCTGCTATTGTAATCCAGTCGTTTATGTGTAATCAGGTCATCTTCTGCTGGATGAGAGGTTCCTTCATTTTGGTTCTGCATTTGTGTCTATTTTGCCTCTGCACACTTTCCTATGTCTCTGAATTCTGTGTCACATGACTCTGTCAAGCCTTGTCCTCAGGCTTCCCACATTAGTCAGTTTCTGCAGGAGGAAGCAGCCGAAAGCAAACTCAAAAATATCTATGTAGAGTACGTGTTTATAATGGAGGAAGTGCCGGCGTGCATGTGATTGTGTGTAAATTCATTTAAATGAACATTTAATTCATTTTGCAGACACTTTTATCCACACATTTCACATACGGGTTACAATGAGCTAGGGCAGGGTGTCTTGCTCAAGGACACACCTGGTGGCTGGTCTGGGATTCAAACCGGGAGACTTCGCCATCCCAGCCTGATGTTCTACCCATTGAGCCACCAGGCATTGCTTGTTTTGCAGAGATGCAGCCCTGGTGACGGGCTTGTACTGATTAGACCTGGTCTTCTCTGTCTCCACTCTGTCTCCAGGTGCTGAACGAGGTGGTTGTGGACAGGGGCCCTTCTTCCTACCTCTCTAATGTGGACCTCTTCCTCGATGGCCACCAGATCACCACTGTGCAGGGCGACGGTAAGGAGAGTCATTCCCAAGAATGGGGGGGGGGGTGTTCCTTTCTGTCTGCTGTGCAAATCCAACCGTGCTTTTATATGTACATGC
>JABJVR010049114.1:21517-87933 GCA_025773905.1 Chitala chitala | reverse complement strand
GTGCCCCCCCTCCCCGCTGGCCACCAGCCCACCCCTGGGCCGGGCGACGGTAAGGAGAGTCAGTCCCCCGCCTGGGGGGGGGGTGTTCCTTTCTGTCTTCTGTGCAAATCCAACCCTGCTTTTATATGTACATGCTGGGAGCCTGTGAAGAAGGCTACTCCTGATTAAGGGGTATTTAAGGATGAATTCTCACCTTCCATTACACTTGCTTTTGTACTAGGTAGCTATTTTTGTGCTAGGTTCTAAATCTGACATGAAGACATTAATATATTGTCTTCAACCCTTGTGTTCTTGATTAAAACAAATTTAAATGAAACAACAGCATAGACTGTGTTCCTGGAAAAAATATAATTTCTGTTCTAAAGCTTGTGGCTTACATTTGGAGTACATTTGATCACTCATTGTCTTTGTCCACCCTGTCCTCAAGGTGTAATAGTTTCCACGCCAACGGGAAGCACAGCCTATGCGGTGGCTGCTGGCGCGTCTATGATCCACCCCAATGTCCCTGCGATCATGATCACGCCCATCTGTCCCCACTCCCTTTCTTTTCGTCCAATTGTAGTGCCTGCGGGTGTGGAGCTTAAGGTAGGTAATGTTTGGACATTCCATGGCTTTTGAGTGGTGACAGCTGATACTTGCGGTCACGGGAATCATTTTAGTTTGTGTTAATTTGTGGTACAACATATCTCAATGTGTCATTAACACCCCCTACAGGGATTTTAGGTACCTGCATGCCCTGGTTTGTGAGTGCATGTCCATAGCTACCCCTGAAGATGAATACTGAGGAAATTTCTGCCTTAAAAAACTTTTAATCTTTTGAATATTTGGCATATTAATTTTAGTTAAAGTAAGGATTTTTGTTTTTATTTAATTTATTTTTCAATAAAACGTTCAGTAACATTTGGTTTCCATTTCACAGATCAAGCTCTGTCCCGATGCCCGGAACACAGCCTGGGTGTCATTTGATGGAAGGAAAAGACAGGAAATCAGCCATGGAGACAGGTGTGGTTCTCAGCTGTGGAAGAGTAGGCTTGTTCCTTTGTCTTAAAAACACTGCCTGTCTATTGAGGCACACAAAATCCACACACACCTTGATTTTAAAAATGCATTAATTCCTGTCAGATGTATTATCAGCTATGCAAATGTTATAGAGGTTGGCAGGTTGGTACGTGAACTTGTAAGGCGTTGTCAGTGTTGTGTAACGTTTCTGAAAGCCACACTTCAAAGTTGAGATATTTTATTATAAAATTACCCATTGTAATTTTACTTAAGTATCTTTGACTTTTAGTTAAGTCAGTGATTCCCAACTGGTGGGTCGTGAGTACATACTGAACAGACCGCATGTGAATCAAGATCATTATTTATTTATTTAACAAACAGGCGGTATGTGAAAATAAAGTAATAAAATCAAATGTGTGTTGATTTAACTTTTGTGTGGACTTTGCACTACTGGCTAAGTAGACACATGGACCCTAAGGTTGGACCAGTTGGGAACCACTGACTTAAGTGAAAGTATGAAAGTACAGTTAATAACAGATACGTAAGTATCAAAAGTAGTTTCTGAATAAATGTGCATAAGTATTGAAAGTAAAAGCATCTCATTAGAAAAGCAGTCAGAATTTAAAGAATCCCAAATTATTATTTTATATTGCCATTTTTCCCCAAATTATTAATCATTTTACAATCTAAAATAAAAACCAAACACACACACACACACACACAGCCTTGATAGTGTCACGGGGGCAACGGGGCCTTGATCTCGTGATCTTCAGAGTTACAGATCAGACAATTAGTCCACTGAGCTGAAGACCCAAGTCCCTTGCTTAAGGGACTAATTAATATCTTGTCCTGACTACCGGGGGATTCACACGGCAACACTTTCACATCTTTTACACCAGCACTGCAAAAACTGGGGCCTTTAAAACTTAATGAACTATAATCGAACTGAAATGAACTGAACATGGAGGATGCTTTTCTGCTGCTTTTTTGACCTGCCTGAGCTCGTTACGCTGAAAATCCAAACTTGGGTTCAAGTCGACAGAAAAAATTTAAAAACTCAAGTAAAGTATAGATACTCCCCTAACAATACCTAAGTACCATAACAACTACTATTGTACTGTAAAGTACTATTACATTACACCACTGTGTATTGTAAAATGTGTTGGTTTGCCGAGCAGTGTAAATATTTAATCGTGTTATGGCCAGAAGCCTGAAACATGGATCTCACTGGTGCTTCTGGGTTTTGTATTTTACTTTCCTTCTCTGGGGTTCATGTTCATGGACGGCCTGATCTTTGTGTCGCCCTCCAGCATCACCATCACCACCTCCTGTTTTCCCGTGCCGTCGATCTGTTTCCGAGACCCCGTCAACGACTGGTTCGAGAGCCTGGCCCAGTGCCTACACTGGAATGTCAGGAAGAGGCAGAACTACCTGAGCTCCGAAGAGGAGGAAGAAGAGTGTTGAGGAAGGTGGTCCTGAGCGCTTTGATGATTCCCGCCTCAGTGGGCCAGTGGGTGTGGATCAGATTGGGAGTTTTGGGGAGGGGGGGGCACACAATCAGGATCTGTCAGCACTTTCTGAAGTTCTACCTGGATTTTGCTAACTCATCAGGTTAGAACTCTGAGAAGGTTCTGGTGCAGCTCAGTGCCAGAAACCAAATAATTCTGAAGACGCCTTTCTGGAAGAAGTGCATTCCCCTTGATGATGATGTATGATGTATTTATATATATATATATATATATATATATATATGTGTGTATAGCCTACTTATTTCAGTTCTTTAGAAAAGACTATGGTGTTGGCTTGGAATTAGCTGGAAAATTAGGGCCCCTCTATAGCAA
This sequence comes from Chitala chitala, assembly GCA_025773905.1. Taxonomy (NCBI): domain Eukaryota; kingdom Metazoa; phylum Chordata; class Actinopteri; order Osteoglossiformes; family Notopteridae; genus Chitala; species Chitala chitala. Next base: position 85,093 of record JABJVR010049114.1, on the reverse strand, counting down.
TAAAAATTATAGGTAGTGCCTTAAAATGAAACGTGAATGTGTAAATGTGTAAATCTAACATATTGCTAATGAGTAACACCAGGCAGGCAGTATGATTTTTGTCATCTAAAGCAAATCATCTGCAGAAAATGTGGGCATAAAGATTCTGATAGTTCTAAAGTGATAGTTACTCAACCCCTTTTTGACTGTAGTTATGTTCTGATTTGGATGAGTCTCTGTGTGCATATGTGAGGTCTTGCAAGTTCATATCTGTAGGGGAAACTGCAAGCAAGTCATTTATCAAATGTGTTCCGGGTTTGGTGTGACTACCAGTCATATCAAAACTCTGGATCTGCAGTTTTCATATCGCTTCCACTGAATTTGATCAAAAGTCTTGTAAAATTAGTTGATCGACAAAAACGTGATGTGTGGTGTTTTGTAGACATTCTGAGTTCTTGTCCAGAGCTGCTGCTCATGATGATGACGATGATGATGAAGATGGTGAGGACTGAAATTAACTCCAAGACGCTATCCTTGTGTGATAAACTTGGGGCCACTGTGTTTTTGTGAATGGTGCACCATTATCTTTTCAAAGTGTCCTTCCTTTGTGACAGCAAGACCAGTGTACTTCAGTGCATATAATCCATGTAAACAGATGTAATCAAGGCAAAGAGGGTCGCTATGGAGGCAGGGCAGGACCAGCCTCCTTAGTGAAGTATGTTGTGAAACCTAACTGAACAGAATACTTAACCTGAACCTGAGGCGCATTACTTGAATGAATGCTACTAGTAGAATGTAAATGTTGGACAGGGCAGGGAGTGTTGCACTGTGCTGTCAGCTGGTTAAGCTGACCACTGTTTTACATTGTTTGGGATGTGATATTTGAGGAGCGTTAACCTGCTGCCAGCCTTCTGAATGAGCATGTGACAGTCTTATACACTCAAAAGTGGGATAAGACAACAGGCTAATAAAGTAAATGCCATTCCAGAATCCCCCCCTTAAAAAATATTGAACTGGACTGTCTGTATGCACAGCACAGCTCTGTCTTGGTTTACAGTGTAGCACTACCCAGGTGCTGTGTGCACCTGTAGCCCATACCTGTGACAGACCATCCACGACTTCTTGTCATAGAGAGTGGTAGTGTTGTTAGTCCTCTGACAGTAACTCCTTTGTTTTAACTATCAGCCATCAGAGTCTTAAATGGACACAAGTTGAAATGTATAAATTGTTTTCCTTTTTTAAGAAGTCTACATTTAGTTCCTGTGTTTTACCTGGTTTAACCAATTTGGTAAATGGTTTTGTGTTAACACTTTCATCATTCCTTCTGAAGTCTGCCCCGTTACTGAGGTGAAAGGCACTATAGACATCGAGATCAATGCTTATTTTACACATTAACTGTTTCAGAAATGTATTTTATAGGTACATATATTTAAAAAATGTGGTTGGCTTATTTATGTTTATCCTGTCTTTGTTATTATGCTATGGACACTTACTAGATTTTTCTAATTATCAAATGTAAAATTAGTATTGAAAATACATATTGCAGTTTTTCCAGAGTTTTAATAAACAAAACTGTGAGAAACCCTGGCTCCTTTGTGCAGAATGTTGACCAAACATTCATGCAGATTCTGCTCACACAAGGGGCCACACTGATTCAGTTTTTGTTTTTCATACACATTTATTATTACTACTCAACACTGGAAATTATTATAGGAAATAGGACATTATTAGATGTACGGAAAATGCATGGTTTGTGTGTGTTGGAGTGAACTTTTACACCAGAGTTGCCTCAGGGCACTGTTCATAGGCGTACAAGAACACAAGAAATGGCAATTCCAGGACCAGCCTGGTCTCAGTACTCTGCAGTAAGCAGGAAATTGACAAATGCCATAAAAAAGAGCTCAAAGCCCTTTTAACAACTTCTGCATGGTGAGTATAGACTGGTGTGGCAGTTTCATGTGCACTATCCCTGCTCCAGGGTGCCTAATGCTGCTATCACCTATAGCGGTGATGGCAGCCTGCTGTTGTGCCAGTGGGATGCGTTAATGACAGGTGAGGAAGCTGTGGTCACAGGCCTCATTGGGGCTTTTAGGAACCGCTTTCTCACATGTGAATAATCACTGGACTGGTTCACTTCCTTGCAAGGAGCTATTTTTGCAAGCTAAAAACAGTGCAGTGTTTTTACCACAGCAGGGATTCTAATTATGTTGTGCAAGCATGACTGGGCACACCTGGTGCTCTACCTCATGTATAGGTGCTAAGGTGAAACAGGCAAATGTTTTGGGGTTTGACCATGTACCTGTGCATGTGTCTACAGCAGGGGCAGCCAACCACGGTTCTGGAGGGCCCTAGTGGGTGCAAGTTTTTGCTTCAGCCCATTTCTGCTTTTGAATCTTAATGTCAATTAAACTGACTTTTTTTGTATAATTAATCCAGTAGTTCTCAAGCTTTAGTCACTTTAATTTTAAAAGCATAACAAAGACTGATGTTGCTTAATTTTTTAAACGTTTTAAGAGGCAAGTGATTTTAGATGGATTAAAAGGTACTTAAGTCACTGCTTAAGAATTTTGTCATTGATACCTGTTTCTGCTATTCCTTATGACAATTCAAATAAATTGAAACCTTTCATTACTAATTGTAAGACCTTTATCCATATGTTTTCTGATATAATTCTGCAGTTAGAAATCGTAATGTGTGCTTTATAAATTGTTACTGATCGTAAAGCACAAGAGTCTCGCTTTTAACTTTCAATAATTCAAAACTAAGCACAGAGAAATTCAGAGAATGAGCATAAACTATGATATTTGATTAAGAATGGGCAAATTAAATTGGCTGAAACAAAAACCTGCACTCAACTGGGGCCCTGCAGGACTGTCATTGGCTGCCCCTGGTCTACAGTGACACATGCATAAAGAATACAACAGAATACCCTTAAATTCAGGTAGTTCCTGCAGCAGGAATTCTCAAATGGCCTGCTTATTCCACCACCAAAGAGTGGTCCTAGGGTACAACAGCGAAACCACCTCTGCATTAGCTTGCAAAGTTTGTCAGGTGTTATTAGTTACCCACTGCACTGAATTTTTTACTGTAGCTCCTAGTCAATTCAGGAGATGAGTGTTTGCAAGTGCCTGACTGGTAAAAACACAGCCAGTGGAAGGTCTTTAGCAACTGGCTGTACCCTGATCCAACCTCAACTTGAGGGTAAAGTTTAAAAAAAAAAAAAAAAAAAACTTCCTCCTTCTGCTTTTCACATTAAACATGACTGCACAGCAGTGAACAAATCTGTCATCATTCCACTGGAGATTTGCAATATTTACACACCATAAAAGCATAAAAAAATCTTTACACTTTATTAGTTTAACCTTTCAAATATAGCATTTATTGCATTAGCTGCAAACTAGTACTGTTTAAAAAAAAAAAAAAATGCATTACAGAGCGAAAATGACATCAGAATAACCCATTCTAAAACGGTACATTTGAATGGTAACAAGTAAGTGTTTAATCTAGCATCAATAAGCTGTATAAAACGCTTGTGTTTTACAGAAGACAAAGTGCATTTTACTGTTCAGAAGAGAGACACAAGACTACAGCCAGTGGTACTGGGTCACAGAAAACACGTCTTTGGTCTCTGTGATCAGTTTCACATTCTCAGCACTTGGATGAACATGAACACAATGTTAAAAAGGTGAAACACATCTTTGTATCCAAACAGTTCATTAATGGTGCAAGAGCGGCAGTTGTATCAAAAGATCTGGAGCTCCTTTACAGAGCATCTTTGCAGACCATTTAAAAAGGCACATACAAGGAGTTTAAAAATGTACAGTCTTAAAAAAAAAAAACTTGCCAAAGGACATTACCTGTCAACAAAATGGTCATTTCAAAACGTAACATGTTAGCGAGAGTTACGAAAACACTGAAAATGTAGTCATACCTTGACTGTTCCCCACATGCATTTTTGAGAAATACAACTCAGAGAACCAAACAGTGTTTTCAGAGGACTGTTCTTTTGTTAGTGCAATTTACAGAATATTCCTGCCATTCAAAAAACAAAAAGGATGCAATCCTGACATTCATTCCAGAAATTTTCAAATTAAAGTTCACTGTAATACAATTTCAGGTGACAGTGCGTAATCCACAAAATGCGTAATAAAAATACATTAACACAACAGCCAGTTCTTACACAGTGGTCCCAATGTGTTTAAGCAACTCCTCAGGTAGACACTGTCAATCTGGGTCCTCATTGTGGGCTTGGTGTAAACACTGAAGAGTGAAAACAAGCACAGATACCTGTCTGATTTGCTGTCCAAACAGAGACATAGGAAGAAAAAAAAAAAAAAAAAAAAAAAGAAGACACACACACACACACACGACAGGGCAATGCAGAGCAACCCCCACCTTCCCTGGTTAAGAGGCTCTACAAAGCCTGCGCGGATCAGACTTGACATCAGTGAACACGCAATGATCAGCTGTGGACCAAACAGCACCCTGCATGGGACCGTAATGTGCACCGTTCTGAAGAAATTGACTTACTTCTCTCACTCAAGCCCTGTCCGAAGTATCTGTAGAGACGGATCAGTGATCCAAAACACACAATTTTGATGAGGACGGATACCAGGGAGCCTGTGATGGCAGCTGCCTCCAGGCTGTACGATCTTCCATTTCCCCACTCGATGATGATCTGAGCACAGGTAAAGAAAGGCAAATGGCTAAAAACATGTTTAGGGCCAAGCACCAGCCAGGGCTCCACTCAGCACTTCTCACTAACACTGAAAGATTATGTCTCTTTTGGTCCTAAACAAAAAGTCCAGGCTGCATCATTATGGTCCGAAAAACCCTTTTCTAACCGTGCAATACATTATGTACCCATAAACTTAGAAGGCATGCATGCATGCAATTCAGTATCATTGTGTTACCATAATCAACCAAAAATGTTTCTCTCTTTAGTCAAAGGTAGACATCAAATAAACAAGGGCCACAGTATATAAGGGGAATCATACAGTAACTGTAGGAAAGTTAGCCTTACCGTGTATACGAGATAGAAAAAATAAGCCAGCTCAGGTAGGTTCAGCAGGGTAAAAATCCAGACCAACACTTTCTTTTCCTTTAAAACCTGTAAAAAAGATGTGGTTGACTTCCCATACTTTCACTACTGTAAATTATGCGGCACAGTGTGGCTACATTTGTTCCAGCAAAAAACAAATCCCCACAATGCTGGCAAAAAAAAAAAAAAAAAAAACAACCAACCGCAACCAAATGGAAGCATCACACCAAACACTTTCAGGACTTACAGTGTGCCATCATAGCCTGAAGACAGTCCTCAAGGCCTGAGGATATCCTAAGTAGGCCTTTAACAGGGCATCTTCTAGACACATTAGAACCAAGACGGATAAAACTGACACCAAAAACCAACGGTAGAACCTCGTCATCCCACAAAAACTGAAAAGGATTTTTGGGAAACACCAAATACCAGTTCATTTCAAACCCTCTAACACACTAAGAGAGAGACTCGTCCACCCAAAAGACAAGACACCAAAACAGAAGGGGGAGCAATACAATATACTCCATCCAATGCAATGAAGAATGTTCGGAACTCTACACTGGAGAAACAAAACAACCGCTACACAAACTAATGTGCCAACATAGAAGGAGCAACTCATTGGGACCAAAATCAGCAGTCTACCTCCATCTGAAGGACAAAGGACATACATTTGAAGATGAGAATGTCCACATTTTGGACAGAGAGGATAGATGGATTGAGAGAGAAGTGAAGGAAGCCATCTATGTACAAATAGTAAACAAGAAAGTAGTCCAGTTGACATGACTAAAACTTCCAGATATTGCAAAGTGAGTCAACAGTGCCTCCTACTGCTCTCCAAAGTACCACTTACAACACCAGCTTGGTTTTTCAGAGGCCTAGTGAACCATCTGGATTTGGAATTATGGCATCTGTACTGTGACGTAACCCGGGGTATGTGTGCCGATTCACTCACAGCAATTCCACCGAACACGGCCGTCAGGAAGGCCCAAAAGATGCCGAATCCCAGGATGATTTTGTGCGAGCTGGATGTGGAAATGCCCGTAGTCATGATCAGGATGCAAAGACACAGCTGGGGGGGTCAAAAGCAGTTGCAGATGTAGTGCAAATAAATGAATGAATAAATAATAGTGCAGCAGCTTCAATGATTTGCAATTTATATTGACAACACCAGAATCAGGATGGTTTACAAGACAGACACGTTGTTGTCTGGCTTCATTCATTTGTATTGATTTCTTCAATTTTCTGTGTAAAGCGCTTTGAGGCACACTGTTGCGAAAGGCGCTATATAAAAATAAACTGAATTGAACTGAACTGAATATGGTTCTATTCAAAGGGAAGTTCAACAGTAAGTGCATTTTGTAAGGCTTGCTCCCCTTGACTGGTAGATAATGACTGGCCGTTTGTAGTTTTGAACCCCCCTGATTTGGGTTAAGATTTTAACAGTCTGTTGAAGCAGCTTTTCATTCTGTAAAACCTACAGATTTTTGCTCATCTCGTACAATAAAGAGTAGCACTGATATGCTTGGCACAGTCTGGTTGAAAGAACAGTGTGGCTTAGACGCTCACCTGGGCTTGCAGGTCAAAGGTTACCATGGAAAAGCAGAGGTTGAGGAGGAAGTACTGCTCCTGCATGCTCTCTAGTGCTCCGCCAACCCGAAAGGCCATGGTGTTGGACCTTTGGATGAGCAGCAAGGCGCAGACCAAGTGCACCAGGCCCAAGCACATGATGCACACAAACCGGGCCTGTAAAAACCCACCCAGAGAACTGACAACAAGCAGCCGCCACATTCTTCACTTGTGTCACCTTTTTTTTTTTTTTTTTTTAAACTCTTCCTGCATTTTTTTACGGTAACTCTCAACCATCCTGTTTTACAGTAAAGGATGACACTATTACCCCCATTAAGCATTCAGTGTACATGTAACAAAGCAATTAGGACCACGGACCAAACTTTTAAGCATGTAAAGAACATTGGAGAATGATGCCCAACACTGTTCAGGTACACTGATTCATCCATGAATATGGCCTCATAAAGACAGTAAAGTGGCCAGACCCTGCCCACTTTGTTTTATTGTGAGAACTGTTATAAAAAGTTACAGTACAGGGAATATTATGGAAAGGAATTAACGAAGCAGTATCTCTTCTGTAGCAGTGTCGCCAACTGGGTTAATAATCTCAGAGAGGTGAAATGCTGTATGTTCAACAGGAAACCAACCTCTTTCCGCACTGCTGTTATGAAGGACACTGCTAAAACATGTGACTTTAGCAACACTGCAAATTAGAAAAAATAAACTTCACGCAAATATAGACATCTGAAAATGAAACGTACCAGAATGTCGTTCCTCTCCTCCTGTGTGAGGACAGTGAAGTTGACCACGGAGCGCACCATGAGCACCAGGACGCTGAGCACAAAAGCAATCAGCTCCTGGCGGTTCTCCTGCAGGATCCCCCGTGTGATGTAGTACACACAGAACACTGCAGGCATAAGAACACATGCCATAAGAGCCCATACCAAGGTCTGCCCCAAAACACCTACTGCAACAAACCCCTTACTGCAGATCTGCTAGTAACTTGCACTGTCTAAAAATGAGATACTGGCATTTCCAACCACAAAGTTCTTGAGATAAATTTTTGAGCAGTTGCCAAGTACAGAGTCCTTCCTTTGAAGAACCAGTAAAAGCAAAACTGAACTAACGGGGAACACTGTATAGAACATTTTTAAGATTACCAAAATAACAACAGAAAAGCTGTACTGATTTGGAAAGGGCAGGACAAGTTTTCTTGAGCATGCTAAAGAGTCTTGTGAAATAAGCCCTCCAAATGAAGAAGGGGGGAGGAGAGAAGAGAGTTCTAATAAAACACCACCCATTTCATAAAATTGACCAAACATTTCTTCTATACTCAAAATGGAGAAACTCTGCTCAATTCTAACATACATTCTTTCTGAGTCCTGAGAAGAACATTAAGCATGGCTGCTGGGCCAAGGCAGCGGCACACACACTTACCCACACTCACCAGCTGTATGAGGGAGACAGGAAAGTCTTCCTCATCGCCACGTCCATGCTGACTTTGCGTGTAGATGTTGTACAGGGTGAGGGCAAAAATCGCCAGCAGCGATGCAATGGTGAAACAATAGTAGAACTTAATCAAGCAGGAGAGCTCCGACCAGGATTTTATCTGGAAAACAAAAGTACATCTTGGGTTGACTGCTGTCAAAATTACACAAAATAAAAATCCAAAACAGCCATGGCCTTCAAACCCTCATGCTCCTCACCGTCACCTTAATGGGAAATGTGTTACAAATAAGCGTATGGACCCTGGGCTGAATAGACACCACAATCAGAGGGTACCTGCATCCTACACACTGCACTTCCTGTAATAAGCTCCAGGCCCCTTGCAACATGACCCAAATAACCAATTTAACTGCATGGATGCATGGAGCTCATGAGTGTTCCTCTGAGGGTCTACTCACTGGACCACATGGTGTCGGAATGAGCTGCTGATGCCTCGGCCTTAGGTTTGGAGTTGGCTGGTCAGAGCTCTGCTGATTGCGAGTAGCCAACAATGGACTGAAAGAAGGAATACTGTAGTCATTTCACTTGTGATACAGGTAATCCTGTCACATTTGTAACTGTGTTGATCACACTGCCACAGCCCTAACTGGATAAGGCATTTTGAAAAAGCATTTCTACTGTTCAGGAAACCTTTGCTCTAAAACGTATCACATGTTTAACATGCCAGCATCCAAGATTTAAGGTACAGCTACTATTCGGCTTATTTGTTTTTCCCCCTCTTTCACTTTAGTGAACGCCTTTACAACCTGGTACCAGTACATGTTCAAAAACTGCCATGCATTTCTAATTGTCCAGTCTGGGCTAACACGTAAAAGACAAACTGCCGTACAATGTGTCCTTATTTTTCCAGGTTCACTCGACTTCCTGTCACGTATTACTTAAAAAATGTAAGGCACTTTGCCAGAGGGCACCTCCCAACTTTTGACAACTAGTGTAAATGAAAGTTTGTTGTCTTAAAACCCATTAATGTTAATTACCGTTTATCGAAGCAAACGGAACAATCAACAAACACCAGAACGCGCCAACATAAAGCCACGAAACAATAAACTGTTACAAAGTAACGACTCTAAAGTGCAGCACGAGCGTAATGGTTTGGCATTATCTCGCTCCGGCTGGCACCGCACTGTCAAGAAGCGCCCTGCGGCCGCTGGCGGGCTAGTCCCGTGTTATTAACCCACAACACGCAGTCTGTCTATCCAGAGAACCAGCTTTTCCGACTGTTCATATATATAGATATATATATAGATTTTTTGCTATATGCCTTCTGATTAGAATGCAAGATACCGAATTAGCCAACAGCTAAATGTCATTTGTCCACATACAAACATGTTAACTGCAATTTTAGCTAGCTGGCTAAATTCACTATACTCACCTAATCTCGTCCATTTTCTGACAAATTTACTGGATGCTGTTGTACATATCCAACGCGCAATTGCTTCGTTCAGTGTCCAGAAACATGCACGTAAATCGTTACATATTTAACCTTTAAAGACACAAAAGATGACTATGATCAAAATGGTAGCACTAAACCATTACGTTACTTAACACGATGCATTAGATAAACAGCACACAACAAACGCAAGACATCTATCTTTCTGCGAAATGCTGGAAATTGCGTTTAATGCGTATAAATGGCCTAAAAGGCAGAAGCTTACGTAGCGTGCGTGTAGCGTCTTCAGTGCCTGCTGTAGGAGCACTGCTCGGAAATTGCTGAAACGCTTGTGAAATAACCCAGTCACGATCACTTAGCTTACCACAACACTGTTTAGCTGACTGAAACAACGCACTTTGTCGTAGAGCCACAATTACACAAACGTTGTCTCTGCTCTTTGCTCCTCATTTCTTGCGCTCGCCTTCAGCGTTTCTACCAGTATCATTCCACGTCAAGCCGGCCTACTGTCATTTTGATTAAATTGTGTAAAATCTACGGCAGTATCAAAATATTGGTTTGTTAAAGATATTAATGGAAAATAGGTTGCCTTGATCTATATCCTGACTTTAATGCGGTGTTATCAACATTTCCAATTTCCGCCGTTATACAATGCGTATCAGAGAAAACGTAAATTAAATCCATTACCAGTTTACACACACTATCTTGAAGATCGTATTATAATTAAAGATGTGCATTCCTTGTGTTTTTTTTTTGTGCTTAAGCATAAAAAAAAGTTGTTCTTGCAGTAACATTAATTGTTTAATTGACTACGTATTTGTATAATTCTACACTGTTGACGTTAGGTTGTGTTCTTACATGAGTACACATGTATCGGCTTTACAACATCGCTCCCAGGTGTGCGGTACCACACTCTGGCCTCCCTGGCACCCCCTGTTGGGGAGCGTTCCTGTGCTCGTACCCTGAGTAATCAGCTCCCCTACTCCCCTGCGCACCACTGCTCATTACACCATCCTGTATGCGTGTAAAGTATGACTAACAATATATTTAAGTCAGCCCAGAAGCTTCACGTTTTTAGCAATAGATCCCGGGCCATGCTGAGAAATGCCCAAACGTTCCCAGTTGAGCCAAGACGTCACACCTCCCAAAATTTATAGGTCTTACTCTGGCCATTGGGAAGAATTTTACAACTGTCCACATAGTCAGTGAATTTTGTCGAAACCAAGATATAACATGAAATACCATACATATAAAGTAATAATAATAATACTAAAACAATAAAAATTATTAATAAATTGCACATTTTTCATTTTTTTACAAACTGAAAAAACAGCAACTTCTGTTTTTTTTTTCTCAACATATAAAGGCTTTACTAACTCAGTGTTCTGTTCCGACGTCCAGCAGTATCGATTTTGATACCGAACGCGGAGGTGTGCTGTGCTGGGCATGGCCGCGCTCTCCTGCTCAAAGCAACGAGAGCCGAGCGATGCACACAATGCAAGTACCTGTCGGTTCGGATACTTAGTGTTTCGCAAAACATGCGAATAACTACAAATAGCTGATTTCAACAGTCAAAGGCCGCTTACTCAACCACCGGTCTTGCTTAAACATATGGCATAGTCATTTACAGTAGATCACCGTAAATACGACTTGTTTCCACAAACTGCAGAATCGATTATTTCTGGTCGAAACTTCACCGCCATTTAGGACTTATCTGTTTCTGCCGCTTAACGTCTACCCGCATTTTGTGAACGAGGATTATCGACGGCATATACAGGTAATAGACGTGTTTTTTTTATCAACGTAATGTTATGAGTATTGCATTTGTTTTACAAAAACATTTTTGGGGAAAAAAAAAACATTTTGTATAACAGAGCTGATACACGGACTAATTCCGCTACTTAAAAAAAAAAAAAAACATTAAAAGTTGACAGTAGTGGAACAATCAATGTGTCGGCTCTGATATACACAATGTTAAATTTTAAAATGTTGTTGTAAAACAAATAACTGCAATATTGTCGATGTGTGTATGTAGTCAACATAAAATGGCTTTTCGTAAAGATGCCCCCTCATGTGATATGCAGTGTACTTTAATGGAAATGGGACTCCTCTAATTACTAATGTAAGTACTGATCACTCCATTATTCTATTGGGTAGAAAGCTATAGGTTGTCTAGACATATTCATAAGGGGGAAAACAAGACCTGCACGATGAAAATTATTAAATAAACAAAAGAGAAAAGTAGCAGAAATGTGCGTAGCTAGTCGAGTAATTCACTCCGCGTTGAAATGATTTCTTGCACATGGTTAATTGATTTGTAATTTCTGGACAATCTCAGATAAAGTACGCCACCGTCATACAATTAATTCGTTTTCTATGTTTTGTGGCCACCTTTGTACTTTAAATTATCACTGTCAGTCACACTGAATATGTACAAAGTTTAGGCGCCCTTCGTACCTGTCGGCGCTGTGACACGTACAGAAAATCAATGCATTGTTATCGATCTTTGCACTACAAGTATTTTCTTGATTTTTTTTTTTCTCCCGTTGACATAATTGTGAATGTAAACGTATTTAGAACCTCTGTTCTGAGGGCCTCGGATGTAATTGTTTAACGTTTGCAGTATGACCCAGTAACAGTGATGACAAGCTTATTGTTTTCAACTCCGTGTGTGGAGATGAACGTCCAGCTTCCTGTGAGGTTTATTTTATTTATTTATTTCCCGTTCACAATGTTTTTGATTTGGTGAATGAAAGGTTACTGCGTCGGCAACTGGTAAGGAATAAAATTGCGACCGTAACACAGTTTTCATGTTGCATATTTTATTGTAGAGTAGCTTCGGTAGGAAAGCAATAGGATTTTAGCAATTGGTTGGTTAGTTTGCTGTGTTATAGATGGTACTGTGCTATTGTCTTGTGTTATGGATACACTGTAGTGTGTTAAAACGATGTTCTCTAGACAACAGTCAAATGATAGCTGATGACACGTCAGCTTGGGTTCGGATACATGTATAAATATCCAAGTAAAATTTTCAATAACCACTGTTTGTAGAAATCGGTTTCTTGTACCATTGTCGGTGTGGTTGTTTGTAAATATGTAGAACAAACTTGTGGAATTTTAAGTTTGACATGACATAACTTTCGGTTATTACTGTAACCATGGTACTACGAGCAGACCAAAATTGTACGGGTACTGTTCAGGGGGTGATGAGTTGATGTTGCTCGCATTCTGTAGCTGACTTGTTCTGACATACCTACATTTTATTAAATGTAGAAAAATCCTCTATATACAGCTGATGTTTGTGTCGCCTCAACAAATTAATTCCGTTTCGTGTGTGCTAGAAATTCGGCTTGGTGCATTGCAGCGCTTTTAAAGGTGAATAACTGGGGCATTCAAATTGTAGCATTAGTGGTATAAAGCCCCCCCGTGCCCGGGGTCTTGTCTGGCGGCTGTGAGTGCCAAGAAGTCGTATCACAGGAATGTATGGGGTACGGTCCAGCAGATCTGGCGCATATCACTGCTTGTCCAGTAGCCAGTATACTGCATACTGGTAGGCCGACACGTGTCACACTGCTTTTTGTTACGCTTGCCTAACTTCTGCAAATTGCACGTTAGTTGAAAGGCATATGATTTGAAGCGCTACAATTGTTTGACCAGAGAGCAATGGACCACTAGTGTTAAAGAGTGTTGACGATGAATGAACAGCGCAGAACAAAATTGGACCGCAGGTAAAAATAATCGCAGTCCTCTGTCGTAATGCCTTAAAAGTACGCTGCTGAAATTGCCACTGTATTAACACTATACTGAGTGGATGGAAGTAGGCTTCTAGTCATGCCCATGACGTCTAGGGTAAGTCAGAGCGAAATGCAAATGAATTTGTAATGTAGGCTGTAGAATCGATGACAACTGCCCAGAAAATCACTGGTGCAAAGGTGTTATTAACGTGTATTGTAAAACCAGACACAATGTTTCCAGGGCCATCTTAGAGGGATGGAAACAGGACAATTCCAAGGGCCTGTGATTTATCGGAGCCCTCAAAAATGAAGACGTCTTCAAAATGTTTTTCATGTGGCCCAAAATCTTTAGTGGGAGTGCATCATAAAAATAGATAAAATTGGGTTTTTTTTTTTTCTTTTTTAAAGAAGAAAAGCAAGGGCTGCAAAATATTGACTGATTTTAAATTATACTTTCAGACTCTGACATTGGTGTTTTAAGTCACGCTTGCCCATATATTTCAGGAATATAGCCAAGGACCACCTGACAGACATCGAGTTATGAAGCTGGAGGCCCCCATTTGTAACCTCCTTTTGAGGTTGTGAAGTTGGATGTTGTCACCAGAATGACGGACTGACCGCTCTGCTGTGCTCATTCTGGCGCGCCATCATTAGTGCGCGCTGAGATCCTGATGGCGGATAGGGGGCACAGGGGCATGAAAGAAAAGTTAATGGCAGGAAATGATCAAGCCACCAAGCCCCTGCTGGGCCGCTTTTTCTCCGCCTTCAGGGGCCGACAGGAACGCGTAGTGTTGGCCCGGAGTGAAAGCTCGCCTGGGGAACATGTGCTAAAAATCACCATTACAGAGACCACCATAATAGAAGCTGACTCAGGTGTACAGAACTCCAAATCCTTGGTCTATCTTGTACTGTGGTACTTTTTTAGTTTCTGCACACTTTTCCTCAATAAGTATATCCTGTCTCTGCTGGAGGGGGAGCCGAGCATGCTGGGTAAGATCTTGACCTTTTAACCCTTTACAATCATGGCAAACGTTAATGTATCATAGCCTCAAGAGAACAATTTAAGTTGTTTCTGATTTAAATATCAAAGAATTGTGCATTTTTTTTCCTACAATGTGGTTTTTTTTTTTTTTTTTTTTTTTTTTTGTGTGTGTTTTAAGGTGGTGGTGAGCAGCCAGATGTACTCTAACTACTGTTGATTTTTTGTTTTTTGATTTATTGATTTTCTGAAACATCTCAGACACAATGCACTCCCGGTAAAATTTGATATTGACAAACTTGGCTCGAAGATGAATACCGCTGCAAACAGCCAAGTTGCTTTATATATATCAGCTTTTAATAAAATGAGTGGTGATGTTCATCTGGTGTTTGGACTGTGATGTTTTGATTTAATTTTGTTTTGGTTTTTCAAGTCCTTGTACTCAGGGTGGTTGTAATGTAGCTATATAAAAAGAGATTAAAATATTAACGGAATATTATTCAGTTGTGTGCGTGCACGTGGGTAACATTTTCCTTCAACCCTTCTATACAAAGAGTTGTGACGTCTGTGCTGTTTGGGGCACTGTACATCTGACTGGGCTCTCGCTGCCTTGGACGGTGTTTCCGGCCTGCAGGTGCGATCCAGATGCTGTCCACCACTGTCATTGGCTGCTTAAAGATGTACGTGCCCTGCTGCCTTTATCAGCACAAGACCCGGACTGAGTACCCATCCAACTTCCTCATGATTATGATCTTCGTTGGACTAATGAGGTTTATCCATATTCTACATCCATTGAACATTTTGCAGGATGTGGTGGGATGAATATTATAAAAGGATTGTCAGACAGAAGTTTGGTGATGGTATATGAAAGCCATTGATATGCCATTTCATATACCATTTGACCACAAAAAGAAAACTGAATTTTAGATATTAATTTTTAACTGAGTTTTTTTTGTTTTTCCAGTAACCATTGCTGCTTATCGTACATATGCAAACATTTCATAAAATTTATGCAGTTTATTCAGTAACCGTATAAATGTTCTTGTCAGTCATGTTTGTTTTTTCTAACTTGCACACCTTTTTGCCCGTTCAGTCTGAATTGCATAACATTTTCAGTGTATTTAAATACCTTTTTTTTTTTTTTTCATGCCTGCGATGATCATTGTTAAAACTGCTTAGTCTTTTAAACTACACATGTCTTAAAGATGGACACCGCAAGTTTGAGCGGTGACAATTAAAAAGAATGTTGTCCTTTTTTGTTACTTACAAGCACATTCTTTAAAACAAATCTCGTGTTACTCCACAAAAGACATTTTCTGAGGTTTTTCAGTTCCTGTAACATAATCCAGTTATCACTGAGGTAAAAGGCTGGGGGGTTTCATTTGTGAAGCGCTAAAAGGGCGGGGTGAGGTTAAAAAGTGCCTGTTTTGTGCCCTGTAGGTTCACCACTGTGGTGCTGGGCCTTGTCAGTCTGAAGAATGTGGCAGTTTCCTTTGCTGAGACGGTGAAGAGCTCAGCACCAATCTTCACGGTCATCATGTCCAGGCTCATCCTAGGGGAGTATACAGGTGTGTCACAGGTGGCTGTGAGCTACTAACTCTGAACCCCGGTGAGGTAGAGTGACACTTATGCCAAAGATAACTAGGTCAAACTGACTGCTGAATTACACTTCCCTGACTGGATAGTCAGCAGGGGGTTAATTTGTTGTGCTGCCTGTGTAACCCCTACACAGCGTCCACACATTACACTCTATGCTGTGTAGCCACAATGTCCCCTCCTTGTATGCTGCTGCGTTGCAGGCCTGTGGGTGAACCTGTCCCTCTTCCCGGTGATGGCAGGCCTGGCTCTCTGCACCGCCACAGAGATCAGCTTCAACATGCTGGGTTTCTCTGCAGCACTCTCCACCAACATAATGGACTGGTAGGTAGCCCTCCTTCTGACCAAGGGGACGTGGGTGCCGTGCCCGTCCACAGGATGCTGACCACCGTGTTTATCTCTGCCTGTTTTTCTTAAAGCTTACAGAATGTAGTTTCCAAGAAGCTGCTTAGTGGCGATAAGTACAAGTTCAGGTAAGTTGGATTTAAATGTGTGGGTTAATTTCACCTTGTTGTTGAGGTGGGTGATATGCAAACCAGAAAGCCTGAGATTCAGATGCATGTTGATTTATGTGTTGGCACACGTCAGGTTATTTTGGGTTTGATATTCTAAGTGGTACGTTGTGACAGAATGATGCATTAGACTGAGGAATGCTGTTGTCACTAGGCTATCCAGCAACTTGATAAGAAGGATATGAATTCAGGGTGGAAACACTGGAAACATTAAAGCAAAGAGGAGGTGTAGTTATTGCCAGGATCCATGCGTTTCCAGGCGATTGCAGCATGGGAGGCTCTAAGACATTATCCAGCAGCTCTTTTAGTAGCCAGTGGCAGATTGTTTTATTCCCTTCACTCATTTAACTGTGCGTAGGAACTGTGATCACCGGTGACATAGAAGGGTGTTTTAATACCTATAACCCAGAACATTGGTTAAATTCTTGGCAGAACTCCTGCTTTGGTGTCTATAAGTAAGGTCATTTAGTTCTGCTGTTCTAGTATAATATCCAGATCTATAAATGAATTAATATGGTTAAACCTATTTTTTTAAATCCAAGGTTACGTGCACAAATGCTCCTTTAAGAAGGCTAACAATCAAGTACAGACAGTTCTCTAATGTGTAATTTCGGCATACACACATCAATTCATTTGCAAGAAATTTCTGACATAAAATTAGAGGAAAGTGCCTCTACAACTGGGAAATTCCACCATACCCAGAAGCCAAATAACGTGATTGTTTGCAGGACACATCGATTACATGTATCAGGAACTTTCTATAATAATCTTAGATATAAGTGACGATTTTCATTCATTGCAATCTTGTGTGACTGACTGTAAAATATATAATTATATTTCTTTTTTGTTTTAATAGTAAAATGAAGTTTCAGGTTTGTTGCTCAGTTGTGACCTGCTCTGACGGCTGGTCGGACACACCCAGAGCACTGGGAGAGGGTGTGCTTTTGCCTTCGTGTTGACACACACTACTGTCCTGTTCAGCCCCCCAGAGCTCCAGTTTTACACCAGTGCCGCTGCTGTCATCATGCTCATTCCTGCCTGGATTTTCCTTCTGGTATGTTCCACCACAGAACTGAAATCATGGAGAGATGCACATTTTTGTTACTTCTGTACCAGTCGGCCTGAAATTCAGTTGCACGTGGTTTGGTAAGAAGTATTCCTCTCAGCCTTGTGCAGAGGCAGCTGCACCTCTTATAGCAGAAAAGGCATCAGATCTGTGCTAAAGGCTGTGCGTCCTTATACGCTGAACATGTTGGCTTTGCACACGAGGAGCAGGGAATGCAGATATAACATGAGCAAATGTGTGAATTCCTATTTTAATTAATCAGTAGAAATATAAGGGGGGATAAAAATAAATAGGGCTTTTGTGTTTGGTAACTGTTTTGTCTTAATTTACAAAATATTTAAAGTACTTGACTTGGTACCTGTATTATATTTGGGTGGACCAGAGGTCCAGTGTTCACAATATGAAACCAGAATTCGGTAATCTCACTATAATGAACCAGTTCCATGTGACCAAACAACTAGGTTTCAAGCAAACGAACCCTGAAGTTAGTAAACTTATCCCTTAACCCTGCCTCATGACTCAGATCCCAGGCCTGCGTACAAGTGTCAACAAGCCATAAATTAAAACTAGACATGGGATTAACTTTGTTTTAGTTTGTTCAAATATGTCAACTAGTGAAGTGGCAGAAATAACATAAACGCACAGCAAAACAATAAAACAGACGCTGTGATTTTGGCTCACTTTACACATTTGGATAGTGGTGCACTCGTACGCCTTTTTATCGGAAACCTGTTTTATCATCACTATAACTTTCAGAATAATTTCTTTCATTCCATATTTCTACTTGAACTAAGTGTCAAAAAAAGCAATTGTTCAAATGTTTTGTGACACAGTTATATGAAACTACAAATAAACATTTCTGTCGCATAGTTGATAGTTGTGCAATGAAGAAATTTTATATTGTAACATATGTTCATGAGGGAGATGCTTCTACACGTGACTGTGGACTGCAATTAGTGTGTATCCTAGATCGATGTCCAGGTTTGTCTCTGAATAGCACCAGTCCCTTTGGCTCTTTCTCCATCTTGAAAAGCTCACAGCAAGTGCTATTCTGACCACAGGACATCCCCATCATCGGCAAGAGTGGCCGCAGCTTCAGCTTCAGCCAGGACATCATCCTCCTGCTTCTCTTTGATGGGGTCCTGTTCCACCTGCAGAGCGTCACCGCCTACGCGCTCATGGGCAGGATCTCACCTGTGACATTCAGGTGAGAGACGATTGGTCGGCCCTCCAGCCTTTTTAACTACACGTGCAGCTTTTTGCCTGTCGCTGCATTAATTGCGTCAGAAGGCAAGGTTAGGTGAGTTGCGGTGATGCAGCTGCTCACCAAGCAACTGAATCCCCTTGCTGGTGTTGAGCACATGACCTCTGGGGGTGTGTTGTTTATACAGTCACCTCCTCAGTCTCCAGCTCTGTGCTGTCCATGTCAGGGCTGAACAGATAGAACGACGATAAAGAAAAGCACTGAAGGAGAACAAGCCTCTTAAGCTCTGATGAGCCTGACCCTGAACTCTTTTTGTATGCGGTCTTGAACATATTGTAACAGTTGCCCTGTGCTTTGCTGGGACCCACAAGCTAACCAGGTTTCCCCACCCCCTCATCTCTGCAGTGTGGCGAGTACAGTCAAGCACGCCCTGTCTATCTGGCTGAGCATCATCGTATTCAGCAACCAGGTGACCGTGCTGTCAGCAGCAGGGACGACATTGGTTACCGTGGGTGTCATGCTGTATAACAAGGCCAAGCAGGCCCAGAGGAGCGCCCTGCAAGAGCTTGCCCAGGCCCACGAAGATGACCAGAAGCTCGTGTTCCAGGAGTCTGACAACAAGGCATCCCAGGAGTAACAGCTCGGTTACAGCTGGGGAATTCAAGTGGTTGGTGGTTCTTACTTAGTTCACCCTCCTTGACAGTGGGAAGCTATTAAATTGCCAGTGTTCATCAGGTCATAAGGAGAGTTCTGGGACATGTTAGCACATGAAACAGTGGAATGGACATGAACAGACCTGCACATTTGAGAACATGGTGTTTCCTGTGGATATCATGTAACCAGTAAGAAGGACTTTGGGTGGGAGCATTAAAAGATGACAATTCAGGGCTCTTTTCCATTGTCAACACGACATATTGTCATTATATTTGAGGAGATCAAGGTAACAGGTTTGTAAAAGTAACATTTGCTATATGACAAGCTGACCACATTGTTTGTATTTCATGGCTAAACTGAATCCATCTTAAATCAAGACCTTTTGTGTATTTTATTTTCTGGTAGTTAATTTCACATAAATGCAGCATCTTTTTCATTAAAGGTGTCTCTGTGTAGGGGAGTACAACCTTCCTTTAGACTACTAAACTGGAATGAGGTGCATAGAACACATAAGCTGCGAGCCAAACTCAGGTTTTTTTTTTGACAATGTAATGTGTTAACTAGAAATAGCAGCATTATTTTCATCATAGTGTCTAGTCTCTTGTACTTGCCCTAAAACCAGGTGGAAGTGTTTAAAGCAAGGTTAAATATTTTATATCCCATTATCCCACATACCCATCATTTTTCATTAGTTATAGAAGTTGTTTTTTCCTTCAGGTGTCACAGCCAATGAGGTCCAAAGTAACAGTGTTGCATTACCTGCCAAGGGTTTTTCAGATGACAAGCAAATCTCAGGGCTGTCCAACACACAGTCATGGTTATGGTGTACATGCATATATATGTTTTTTAATTGTTAGAAAATTAACTCAGCCTTCAAAGCATCTGTGCTTGACAGAGCTGCTTGTAGGTAGCATTGGCCACATTTTCCAGGTTGAAAGCTGTTCTGCCCAGGATTAATTATGTGGGATTTGTGGGCATAACTATGATGACAGATCTCAATGTTTGTAGTGTAACTACGCCTTATCGGTGACAGGCATCATGAGCCATGTCGGAATTAACTTTTTTTAAACTTTTTTTTTTTTCTTTTCTTTAATGCAGTCCATGTTATGAAAATGTGTCACAGCTTGGATTTAAAAAATGAGGTGACCAAACAGTAGGCCGTTTTGCATTCGCTTCAGTTGAGTAAACATTTTTATTAAGTTCCCAGTTTGGGCACACTGCGTTTGTCTTCACCCTTGTCTGCCATCTCAAATGGTAATCTGATTGTTTAAACACAATAGATCCTATTCCAGCTAAACTGTTCTATATCCCTGTGGAGTGTATACATTTAGCCACTGCAGACAGTCTCAACATACAATCCATCACAACGGACTGATTTCATTAATTTCCTAAATGCATTTTTGTGCCACTGTCCTCAAGCACACAACTGGTGCCTCTTCAGTCCTAATTTTTTTTTCTTTGTAAATGTTATGGCAAATGTGTAATTAATAATTGCAAAGTATCCTGTGATGTAGGTATTTATTTGCCTCTCATGCTTTAACCAGTAGTCTTATTTTAATATTTAAAAATATGAAATCAAGACTCCTTAGTTTTATTTTTTAAACCTCAATTTATTCTTGTGGTTGTCCTTGTTGGTGTTCATGCATTCTATGAAGTGCATTTGTGTTAACAGTTTTCACACTGTGACTTTTATTTTTGCCTAATAAAAAAAAAAAAAACTTGAATTTGTGTTTAGATGTAATGGTGACTGTGTCTGAAGGTTCATTGTGATGAGATGAATATTAATGGAAACACTAACATCTGCTGACATTAAAGGTTTTGGCAATTGTAGCTTTTAAATTCTTTAAAGGATAAATAATTGTGTTGAAATATGAACAGTATAGTTAATATACTGATAAGTATTTTTGTTAGCTAGGAGGATCATACAATAGTTTGTGGAAGAGAATCATGTTTACGTGTTCTGATTACCTAAAATCAGTTTTAGTTATTTGTTGCGGAACATTTAATAAAGAATTTGCAGTAATTGAGCCAAAGCTGCTGTTTAACTATGGGAAATTAAAAGTATTTAAAATGAAAATTGCCCTAATAATTGAATGACATATGTGGTACTTAAATTAAAAGTACCACATATGTCATTCAATTATTAGGGTAATTTTCATCTTTGGCAGCAGAAGACTGTACAAGCATTCTGAGGCATCTTAAAATTATGGAATTAATTAAATTTTGTACTATAAATGTACAATTGCAACATGTGGAGCTTTAGTTTCAAATTTTGTACACTACTAAATTCAAATACACCATTGAATATCACAGTCCTTTAGATAAATTGACCCCACTCTATTAAAAATACAAAATATTTTGGGTCCATCTACATAGCACAGATATGTGAAACGAAATTAATAGAATACAATTTTAGATATCGATATGTTGGTTCAATTAAAGGTAAGTCACAAATGTAGCATAATCAATCACTAATAGTGACAGAATCCGAACACCCTGCGGCTCGCGAGACCTGGAAGAGTTCAATTTATGGAATAAAAGCGTTGCAGTAGCCGACTCTGCTCTGGTAGATGGCAGCACGTTCGCTGCTTTCCGTTCGTATTTTTTAAATGCTTAATTAAATAAAACAGAACAAGATGAAAAAACAAGATCATGGGTTGACAAAATAAACATAAAAATAAACAGGTTAAATTACAGCAGAACAAGGAGACCGTAAACTAAACCGTTATAAGAAACCGTACAAAGAACATACATTTACGGTTTTGAAAGCTTTTTTGTTTATATAGTACAGAACTATCTTGATATCTTGTTTGCAATCAGTTTCCAGTACCAAAAAACATGGTTTCTTATTAGAAAAATTTTTTATTGTGAACATGAAATTTGGCTACCGTTTTTAGTTTTCGTTTGTACCTCGTACAATTTTCAATGCCCCGCGTGTTATGAACGGAAATGACGTCACTACACAGTACATCACGTGTCTTCAACGAAAATGACGCGCTAACTAAGCGCCTTAGAAAGGAAGTTTATCGTTTTCTCGTCGTGGCCGTATTCCGATAGCGTGGGGCAAATTTCAGGTTAGTTAATGTTGCTATTTGGAAAGTTAAATGTACTATAATAGCGAATAATGATTTGATGTGGTATAATTTAGTCCTTGAGTTTGGAAATAAATATTTGCTGCGGCCTGAATTATAGGTATACTATATACTTTATGCTTTTTCTCAGCTGCAAATGCTAGCTGGCTCAGTACCTACTGTTTTTAGAGTTACGAAGTTGCTTTTCGTGTGACAAATTATAATAAAGTTGATCACTTTTTACTCTTGAGAAATTTTGTTGCTGAACATGTGACGAAGTAATAGGCTGTAGAAAATCTAATTGAATAATGCGAACGACTGCTCGGATCCTTTTTGTTTTGGTCTGTTAAAAGCTGTCATGCCGGTCGTAAATAGACAGTTGATTTGACAGTTACGCCATTAGCATAACCGTTTAATACATCGGTATTAATATTTTTACATAAAATCGTAGCCAATTGCATGACTCGTTTGATGCTGTACAATTTCTCGATTTTAAGATCTGAGTTTGTCAGAATCCTGTTTACCATTTGATGTAATATCGTAGTTGTGTCCAGTTGTAATTTCAGATTATTCAAAATCATTATTTGAATGTTCATTAGTTTTTAGTACAGATACAACGCATGGTATACGTTTCGTTTAATAGGTGACGTACATATATTCTGTAAATAGAATAGAATAGCTTTATTTGTCATTACTCAACTGTACAACGAAATTTTGATGCATCTTTCCCAGTGTCAACGACAGTACAAAATACAAGAAACACCAACCACACAAGTCAGTAGTATTGCACCCATGTCAATGTATGCCACTCATTTAAGAAGTCCATGTATTGCACCTCAACACACGGTCAGGTCGCTCACATAGCATCTACACTAGTGTGAGTTCAGTATCTTATTCGCACTTGGGTGGAAACTACCCTTCAGTGTGGAGGTATGAGCCTTTATGGATCGGCACTGTGTTTCATATATGAATTGCACTGTGGGAGTTTTGTGCCAGTGATGTTTTGCGCAGATTTGATTATTGTCTGGAGTGATTTCCTATCGTCTGCCATACAGTTGTTGTAGTAACTGTTGAATGCAAACTGTCGTGGCATATTTCTGCCCATTTTCTAACTTCACACGAGTGTTGATTCAGATGTGACATTTGTTGGCAACCATTTGACGGGTGTTAATGTGACTATCTGTAGCTATACTGGTCTCCTTTTTCTCTTTGGCAGGCAGAGCGGGTAAAGTCAGCGCTGATGGGAGACGAGAAGGATACGTGGAAAGTGAAAACGCTGGATGAGATTCTTCAAGAAAAGAAGCGCAGGAAGGAGCTGGAGGAGAAGATAGAGCCAAAACGCCAAAAAGTCGTAAGCTCTGTCTGCGTGATCCACGTACTGACACGTTTCCTGTCTCATACTGGACTGGCACCTCATCTGCTGTCTTAACTTGGAACACAGATAAAACTGCCTTGAAGGTTTTGGATGTTTTTTGCAGGCACTTTGCATGGTATTTTAGCAGTTTTTTTTCCTATGAGAATTATTACCAGTGCATAATGATATTGTTCAGATTTGC
The DNA here is from genome assembly GCA_025773905.1 of Chitala chitala. Classification (NCBI taxonomy): domain Eukaryota; kingdom Metazoa; phylum Chordata; class Actinopteri; order Osteoglossiformes; family Notopteridae; genus Chitala; species Chitala chitala. The sequence continues at coordinate 61,242 of JABJVR010049114.1, read as the reverse complement.
ACTGGGTTTAACTTCTGGATTTTTTTTTAATGCAGGCTGATGAGAGGGACACAAAGCGGGACACACCAGAAGAGGGCGAACTCCGGGACAACAGGATGGAAATAACGATTCGCAACTCACCATACATGAGAGAGGACTCGACAGAGGACAGGTACCTGCGGAGCCAGCTGGTCACACCTGTCCCTGTGCCGTAACATGGACGTGCTCAGCAGCCCTGCGTTTCAGCATGAATCAGTGCTGAGCCAGCAACTTTAGAGAATAAGACAGCAGGTTTACCAATTGGACATCTGCCTCCTGAAACTTGAACAGCCAACGTTCTGGTTACTCGTCTTATCGTATTTGATGTTTGACTGCTGTGCTACCAGGGTTTATGAGGTTGGTAGTAGACACCCAGTGTCTTCAGTGGCATTTAATTGCAGGCAGAAATGCTTCTCCTGTGTCTTTCTCTTCAGGGGGGAGGAGGACGAGTCGCTGGCCATCAAGCCCCCACAACAGATGGCAAGGAAAGACAAGTCACACCACAGAAAAGAGGAGAAGAGGAAAGACAAACGGCGTCGTCGCAGTCACTCTGCTGAAGGTGGTGCTCCTGACCCATTTACTAAATGCTCCTTCCTCTTATTCTGTAATTGTTAGATTGGCATTGGTGTCTGTACTTTGGGCCTCTGCTAAGTGTGTGTTTCGGGGACCTTACATGATTATGGTAAACAGGGAAGCACATGCGGTCCAAGGAGAAGGAGCGAGAGAGCGAGCGGCGCAAGCGGCAGCGTGAAGAGCAGGACAAGGCACGCCGCGACTGGGAGAGGCAGAAGAGGCGAGAGCTGGCCAGGGCTCATTCACGCAGAGAGAGGTGATTGGAGATCCCGCCTATTGGAATGCATGGGCCAGTCAGAGTCTGTTTAGCAGCTCTGCTCCATGTTCAGGATATAAATCATGCTCTTTTTTGTTAAAGAGCTTAGATATTGGTTGCCTCTGTTAGTGACTGAAACCTGCCATGATCTGTCATCATGTTTCTGGAGTGCATCTGGCAAGGCTTCGATGGAACGTCCTGTAGGGAGAGAGAGAAGGCTATTGGCTAATGATTTAACACGCTTCTTTCACATTGTAGCCTTTTGTCTTGTGGTAGCAATGTGTTAGCCATAGTACTTGTAGGATAACATTCATTTTTATTACTGATATGTTAGTCATTCCATGACACGGTGTTGTAGTTCATATGCATGCATGTGTGTGAACCTTGTGGGTGGCAGGGCGGGGTCCCCTCTGACGCGCCCCTCTCTGCCCGCTGTCCTGCCGCGCAGGGACCGTCTGGAACAGCTGGAGCGACAGCGGGAGCGTGAGCGCAAGCTCAGGGAGCAGCAGCAGAAGGAGCAGCGGGAGCAGAAGGAGCGTGAGAGGAGGGCGGAGGAGCGACGTAAGGAGAGGGAGGCGCGCCGCGAAGGTTGGTCGGTGTGTGTGTGTGTGTTTGGGGGGGGGGGTTGAGGATGAAAGGGTCACAGTAAACGGCTGTGCGTAGTCTTGCGTGCCTGTCGTTAGGCAATGAGAATGCAGATGTAACAGCTTAAAGCCTCAGGTGATGCTGAACAGTGTTGTGGAACGTGCCGCGTGCACTGTGACAGAACAAGGTTACACACATTTACTTATTCATTTAGCAGATGCCTTTGTCCAAAGCAACTTACTTCACGTATATGTTACTACAAAATTTTTTCCCTGAATTTAACCTCCACTTTAACCTCCACTTTAACCTGCATTTAACATCCTCTGGGAGAGCACTGGGGAGAGTATTTTTCGGCACCTGGGGAACTAGCACTGAGCTTGCTCAAGGATACACCTGGTGTCAGGGGTGGGATTTGACCTGGGAGACTCACGCATCCCAGCCTGATTTAGCCTTTGAGCCACGAGCTGCAGATGAACAGAGTTTAGACACAGTCCTAAGATCAATGGCATCGCTTTACATAACTTGTACTATTACATCAGGTCACTTACTCCTTGAGCACAGGTGTAACTGTAGCATGAAGGAATTAAAATACTTCATTTTGGCAAAGTGTTTTTGCTTTGACTGGTTACGTGAGTGCTCCTTCTGATCCAGTTAAAAGGCCACTGAGATCCCTTAGATTGTAAAACTTCCGTGTTGGAAAGGCAATAGTGTTTTACACTCTGCTGTTATCGTTGCAGTGCCCTCCCATCACCGGGGGTTGCCTGATGAGTATGGAGAGAAGTCCCGGCAGAGCCACCGCAGTCGCAGTCCCAGCAGGCCTCAGCGCGAGAGACTGGAGCACCCCGATGCTCGACGGCCAGGTAGTGCACGATCTCTGCTGGTGTCCATGCTTTTAATGGAAGGTTAAGCTGTGTTAATGATGACATCAGGCTTTCGGTAAGGTAGTCTGCCCCACAATTTTGAAGCAAGTGGCTTTTGGTCAGTTGTCAGCATGGGATCAGTTTTAAGTACCTTCAGTTGATGAGAAGCAAATCAGATATGTAGCACAAAGCAGGAAATGAATAATGACTTCTCTTTAGATAACGACTGGATTTTGTCAGCTGACAAATGGTGTTAATGATGTTTTGCTGATTATTTAGCCTGTGGTGTTAATGGCAAGACGAACATTCATGCTTGTGATTGGCCTGTGGTGTTACACATTAAAGCACCCCGTACCGTCGGCGTTTCTGATTTGTTCCTTGTGTTTGTGGTACGTTGCATTTTCCAGCAGTGAGAGAGGAGAAGCCTGAAAGCAGGGACCTCCTTTCTGACCTTCAGGATGTGAGTGACAGTGAGAGAAAGACGAGCACAGCAGAGTCTTCTTCAGGTAGCTTCCTGGCTTTGACATTACTGACGTTACTTGTTTGTTGTTGCTGCAGCAGTGATGGATATGATGATGATTTATATGGTCTAAGTGGTACCATACATTAACGGTCAAAAGACTCTGTGGCTCCCACCATTACACTTTGATTACACAATTAAACTCATTAAGACAACGAGTTACATCTGGTGTTCTACATACAAACTTTTCTGCTAAATGAAAGGTTTTGCAAAATGAAAACCTGTAAATGAAAGGAATCAAACAGATCGTACTTTTGAAGGTTTCTGTTTTGATCAGTTTATTTCACAGGGCACAGTTTAATAAAGTTATTTTGTCCAGGGTCAGGTTCAGGCTCTGAAGAGGAGGAGGAAGAGGAAGAAGAGGAGGAGGAAGAAGAAGAAGAGACAACTAGTCAGAGTGAAGGGGAGGAAGAGGAGTCCGCCTCCAACTCGGCTGGCTCTGCACAGAGTGCGGGTAGGTAGACCTTCACGGCCCTATGCCAGTGTCTTCCTGTCACCTGGGACTCGCAGCATCTTTCCTTAATGTTTTTCCTTCTTTTCTTTTCTTTTCTTTTCAGATGAAGTGAGTGATGAAGAGCGCTCTGAGGAAGGCTATGAGGAAAATGGCAACCACATTCCTGCTGGTGGGTTTCCACATTCTGAAGTGGGAATTGTAGAAAACAGAACACCATTTTCAAGGGCAGAGTAATTATACTGACATTCAGTGGAAGCTGTTAAATTAGATCAGGTCTGTAGTATGCAAATGGAACTTCAACTGTCAGGTCTTAGTCTGTCTAAACATTTGGTTTTTTTTTTTTTTTTTTGGTTTTTTTTTTTTGAATGGAAATCTTTCTGACATCCCTGTTGGCAGGGTAACAGAACTGAACTGAATGCCTTTATTATTGCATGTTAACATACAACATTGTTGCCTCTCATTAAAACAAAAAAAACTACATCATCCACTCTGCTCGACCATTCACACATACACACACACCAAAGAGTGTAAATGAATAAATAAGATATAAAAACAGATTAAAATGCATATGCAGATATTACACAATAATATGTAATTGCACTTGAGTTAAGAGTGTTGGGGTGGCAGTGGGAAGTGGGGACTGGGAGCGGTGCAGTTTCAGTTCTCTGATGGCCGTGGGGTAAAAGCTGTTTGTGAAACTGGAAGTGCGGGTCTCTAGGGCTCTGTGGTGTCTTCCAGATGGCAGTAGTGCAAACAGGTGGTGGAAGGGATATGTACTTTCTTTGATAATATTGCAGGCTCTGCTGAGGCAGCGAGACCTATAAATGTCCTCTAGGGGGGGCAGGGGAAGTCCAATGATTTTTTTTTTTTTGCGCTTCGTTGATCACCCTTTGAAGAGCTGCTCTGTCTGCTCCAGCAGTTTGGCAGAGAGTTTGGCCTTCTTCAGGGTTCTCAGAAAATGTAGTCTCTGTTGTGTCTTTTTGACCAAAATGGTGGAGTTAATCGCCCACTTGAGGTCCTCACTGACGTGGGTGCCCAGGAAGTTAAAGATAGACACTGTCTCCACTTCCTCTTCCCCTATTTTCAGTGGTAAGAGCTCCTGATGTTGTCTGAAGTCTATGAGGAGCTCCTTTGTCTAGTTGATGTTTAATGACAGTTTAACTGCACACCGTTCTGTTAATCTGCACTCTTCATCTCTGTGAGCTGTCTTATCGCCTTTAGATACTAGCCCCACTACTGTTATATTGTCGGCAAACTAAATAATTGTGTTTGTGGGGTGAACAAACATTGGTAACATTTTGCCGATGTTTCCTCTGCTGAACACAGTGCCCGAGTCTCGCTTTGACCACGACACGGAGGGCAGCGTGGAGGAAGAGGAGCCTGAGGAAGGCGAGCCCACGCCCCAGAGCCACTCCCGCTCGCCCACACCTGATGAGAATTACATCCCAGACTCTCCTCCCATCTCCCCAGTGGAGCTGAAGAAGGAGCTACCCAAGTACCTACCAGCTTTGCAGGTACAAGAGAGGAAAAAGAATGGCGCATGTCCAGTTATGTAAATGTATAACAGACGAATAAACCGTCAGAATGGTTAACACAAGTTTTCTGGCCTGTTTGTCTGAGAATGTCTAACTTAATGTTTATTCATTTGTTTTCTTCTCTGTGTCAGGGCTGTCGCAGTGTGGAGGAGTTTCAGTGTTTGAACCGTATAGAGGAAGGCACGTATGGGGTGGTCTACAGAGCAAAGGATAAAAAGACAGGTATGCTTCCTCAGATGGTCCACCCCCCTGCTGTATTTCAGTTAAGAACTTCAGGCAGACTAATAGGTCAAGCACTGGATTCTACATGATAGGTTTCTTTCTGGTGGTCATTTTATTGTTTAGCAATGTAGCTATTCTGTTTCAGTATGAACTGTGTGTTGCATTGTGGCATTGTTGATCATTGAATTTGAATTTGCAACTGTATAGGACATGTGGATAATGTATGTTAATACATGTTGACCCTGAAGACATATTGTCATGGGTTCCTTCAGCAGCAGATCAGAACCACAGTGTTGCATACTTCGTTAAGTACGTTAGCTGTAGCACTTTTCTGGCAGCGTTATTGCAGGCCCCATCTGTTTATCTGCCTCATGTAGATGAGATTGTAGCCCTGAAGAGACTGAAGATGGAAAAGGAGAAGGAGGGATTTCCCATCACATCCCTGAGGGAAATCAACACGATCCTGAAGGCCCAGCACACGAACATTGTCACCGTCAGGGTGTGTATTGTTGCTATTGCGGGGTATGTGTGCGTGTGTGTGTGCAAGCCCAGACATTCTTAGCATATGCTTTTGTCCAAGTGGATTTTAAGATTGAGTTTATAAGGATGTATAAGGATGCACATTTTATGGCTGCTTTTTTACATTTTTTACATTTTACTAAATATAAATATTAGAATGTAATTATTAGTAGCACTTACAGCAGTGTCAAGGAATTTAATAGAAAATCCCCATTACATGACTGACTTCCTTTAAGCCCCTGGGTAATTTTGGGGAACCTGGGTGATGCACACGTCGCTGTCCAGACTCGGCCATCGTGACCTGCTCGTGTAGACGCTGTGTCAGTAGCTGGTAAGAGTCAATAAGTGGGCTGATTGCTTTGGGGTTCCTTCTTCCTCACCAGGAGATCGTGGTTGGGAGCAACATGGACAAGATCTACATAGTAATGAACTACGTTGAACACGACCTAAAGAGCTTGATGGAGACGATGAAGCAGCCGTTTCTACCAGGTACTTGGGGGGACGTCGGATTGTGTGTTCGATGCTGTTGTCTTCCCTGACTTGCTGCTCTTAGACTGGATTCACATGATAAGTGTTCAGCATTGCACCAAGCTGAGCGTTCAGTATTGTCTGTTAGGAGCTGGGCATTGACTTCTAGCCTTGCATCACCCCGCACCACCCTGACCAGCACGTTTCGATAGATTTTGTGTTTTTCACGCTGTGCTCGAAGTTCACTGAAATTCAGTTTTGACCTACCTGACTTTGACCTCTCCAGCAAACAGCCAGTGCTGTAATAGCTGTATGTGATGTGGGCACACACCGTACTACAGAATGGAACAGAAGCTCAAAGCTTGTATGGAAAACTTACCCAGACTTGCACAACACAATATTAAAGGCCTGCCATTACCTTGGGGTTTAAAAAGTAATTGCTCACTAAATGTCAACATTGGGCAATCTCATGTTTGGGAACATTGCTCATATCTGAAATGGAACATTAGCATGCAAGAGGTTAGCTGCGTTGCAACAATCAACCTTTACATCAGGGGCACACGCTGATAACATCTCTAAACGGCACTGCTCAAAAACACCGCCATTCAAGTATAAGAACAGCACGCCGATTCTGAGCTCGGCTCAACGCTTATATAAAACCGTCCTTAAGTCTGCTGGGCTGACTGTCGTGGTCTCAAAGCGTAGAGGCAACAAGATTAAAACAAAAGTGCTGTTATCAAGAATGCAATTCATGGAACACAGAGTACGTAAGTAGCTTCAGAGTGTTTCAGAGTACAGACACGTTTGTAAGACGATGCCAAAAGCCAAGACCATAATCCAATACATGAATAAAGGCAAAAATTAAAAACCAGAAGTGCTGGAGTTTCTGCAAATTGTTCTAAATGGCTACATGTCAAACCTCACTATTCATCAGTTCTGTCTGTTTTCATCTGTCTCATGTCCCTTCCTGTCTTCAGGTGAGGTGAAAACACTAATGATTCAGCTGCTGCGAGGTGTCCGTCATCTCCATGACAACTGGATTTTGCATCGGGACCTGAAGACGTCCAACCTGCTGCTCAGCCACAAGGGTATACTGAAGGTACTTCCTCCTTGTCCTCTTTCTGGGTTTACTGTGGTAAGGTGGGTTGTGGCAGCACTGCTTCTAGATCACTGGGAATACAGTCTTTCTGCTTGTGTTTACTTACTATTTGATCTAGTTCTTTATTCTTCGATTGCCAGGTTGGAGTACTAGGAGGGGCACTTTGGTTTTGTGTCTGTGCAGTGCTGTTGGGCCTGATTGATTCCTCTTGCAGGTAGGCGACTTTGGACTGGCACGGGAGTATGGATCACCCCTGAAGCCCTACACCCCTGTGGTGGTGACACTGTGGTACAGGGCCCCCGAACTTCTTCTGGGCGCCAAAGTGAGTTAGGTGATGCTGGGAATTACAGAGGGCCTAGTGTTTCTTGTAAGATTCTCTAGAGAGCTGATTTTGTGTGTGTGTGTGTGTGAGTGATTGTTTCTGCTTCTGCACCCGTTTGCAGGAGTACTCCACAGCTGTGGACATGTGGTCTGTGGGCTGTATCTTTGGGGAACTCCTGACCCAGAAGCCTCTCTTCCCAGGGAAATCAGAGATTGACCAGATTAACAAAATCTTTAAGGTATTCTTGAATGTATTTGTAAAACTTCCCATCGTGTGCCTGACTGTGAAGAGATGGTGTGTTTTGCACATGCAGCATGGTGATTCTGTGGTGACACTAATAGCAAAGGTATAGATGAAATGCCAGTACTCAGTATTCCCGATCCTCCTATTTTTTTTTTCAAGACATCTTTATACATTAACATATTCAGACTTCTATGACTGTAAATCCTTAAGTGCTCCTTTAATTTTTGTCACTGATTGGACACCAGGTGGTGCAGTGATTTAAGGATTTTGACCCCTGAACAAACAGTTCCTCAGTCAAATTCCTGTTGGGGTCCTCCTGGTATTATTATTTTTTTATTTAACAAAGGATGATTGAAGAACCAAAACTGGTATTAACTGTATGAAGGTTTATAGCTCTTTTGTGCTGTGATCTTTTTTTATATAAACCTTTCTCTTTTGTGTAATTGTTTGGCATCATGTGTCTTTGTATCATTCAGTCCTTCAGCTCCTAATGTCCATGTTCATATCCCCCACCTCCATGACAGGATTTAGGTTCTCCCAGTGAGAAGATCTGGCCAGGTTATAGTGAGCTTCCTGCCGTGAAGAAGATGACTTTCACTGAATACCCTTACAACAACCTCCGCAAGCGCTTTGGGGCTCTGCTCTCAGACCAGGGTTTCGATCTTATGAACAAGTGAGTCTTATGGGCATGTCCTCATAGCAGCATGCCAGAATAGGGCAGGATGTGAGATCTCCAACCTGTGTCTGAGCAGTGTCAGAGTCATCCCAATTTTAAAATGTGTGATTTATTGAGAGTTTGAAAAATCCAGGAACCATTGACCTTCGTATCATATTAAAAGCACAAGTCTATTTTCTGTTTATTTTTAACATTGATTGGAATTTACTGTACATATGTAAATGTTTGTTGTAATTTTCTCCAGTGTTTCCTGTGCGACCATACAGTTTTGCAAGCTGTTAGTGCGGGTAGGACACAGGCCAGTTCTACTTTGTTTCAGGGCTCTTTGAATCAGCTGACTTTGATACAAACGAGCAAAAAATCACGCAAAGTTAATTTCGGAACAGGATATTACCTCAACACAGCGAACAAATTTGACTGAATTTTGGCTTGCGAGTATGTATTTCATGTAACAAATGTAGAGAAAAGATTGGGACTCAGAATTAACTTTAACACAGCAGGAATTTCACTGTAAGAGTTCTCCATTCAGTTTTGATTGCATTTGGAGGTGTGTTGTGTGTCTCTGTGTGGTCTTTCCTGTATGCTTTCTTGAGGACCAGTACCACATAAGTGCCAGAACCACAAGCAAAAGAGCACTGGTTCCATAGCTGGTCTGTGTCAAATTCTTTAGCACAGCTAGTGCTGACTCATTCAGTAGTTCTCTAGGTAAACATTTTCAGTTTAACCGGTTAATGACATGACATCAGAAAATGCCATTCAGAAGCCTTAAACTGTGAACTTGTAGGTGGCCCCGCTACGGTAAGCAGCAGGTGTTTCATACTGTTTATGGTCAAGTTGTTTGGTAGCTGGCAGGATCCTGATCAGTGTCCATAAAATGTTAATATAAAGAGTAATATCACAAGGAGAATGGGGTGAGTTAACCTAGAGGATTTGAAATTTATGTTCATATGCTTTGTTGTTTATATAAATGGGAAACTTGGATGGGGCGTTTCGGCAAACCACCGAAACCAGTCTATGATTGTGGTACGATTATTTTACTTGGCAGTCTGGACTAAGTGACTGTGGTTACACAGCACTTTAAGGCTTAGACCGTAGTGGCGAACGCAGAAGAGCGGTTGCCCTCAGTCCTGGAGCGACAGAAATAGCTGTCCTCATGCAAATATGTCATCCCTGTGAGGTTCCTTTCGCGTAGGGGTGTTGAGCTTTAATGGTGTGGATATGGTCTTTGTAAATCCCAATGCGGAAGAAAATATAACTTTGTGGGCAAAGTCAAAACTGACCAAGATGAAGCTGCCATCTGGAAGTGGTTTTATTCAGTTTGGCCCACAGTTTTTCAGTAACAGAATGAGACTAGCTGGGGACACCTTCATGTTGACCAAGACTGCTGTGTGTTCCCAGGTTCCTCACGTACTGCCCCAGCCGGAGGATCTCGGCCGACGAGGCACTGAAGCACGAGTACTTCCATGAGACGCCGCAGCCCATTGACCCATCCATGTTCCCCACGTGGCCAGCTAAAAGTGAGCAGCAGCGTGTCAAACGAGGCACGAGCCCACGCCCCCCTGAGGGAGGCCTGGGCTACAGCCAGCTGGTGAGTGAGGGACAACCCCCCCCCCCCCCCAACATACACACACACACACACACACACACACACACACAGAGACATGTATGTGCACCTGGGACTCCTGGCACCATGGTAATTGGCAATGCCAGTTGAGAGTGCCAGCATAGTGACCACACAAGTATTTCAATGTGTTCTCCAGTAGGGAGCCTGGCCTGCACTGTTCAGTTAATTGTCAGGCTGTCGAAATAGGTGACAGCTGTTAGTCACTTAGAATAAAAATGTTGATTAAAAAGTAGTAGCAGCTGGAAGTGTGCCCAAAAGGTGGTGGGTTCAAGACCCAGAAAGGCTCAATTGACATTTACTTGGGTAAGTGTTGTGGGCTGAAACAACTTCAGTAAATATCTACATAGCTGGACCTCTTTCAGCCGCAGGAGGAACTAAGTGAAACCAGGGGCTTTGGAAATGACTGGATGAAACCATCTGTTAAGGAAGTAGACTAATTTCACCTGGAGGGTATTTGGACAGAAACATGTCTTGAAACCTTTTGAGGCGATTAAGATGGAATAAAGGTTATTTGAAACTTGTGTTAACATTTGGTGACTTTTTTTTATTTTTTCTTTTACTTCAAAGGGAGATGATGACTTGAAGGATACAGGGTTTCATCTGACCACTACAAACCAGGGCGCATCTGCAGCTGGACCTGGGTTTAGCCTCAAATTCTAATCCATTTCCAGCATGGGAGCTCATTTTGATTATGACATACAGGGTGTCTTAGTAAATAGTTTCTGTCGCAGTCTCTGCTATGTTGGGGGGGATGCAGTCATTCTAAGAATGATCCACTAGCCAAAGGCAGCTATGCAAACGAAATGGACTCTGGACACCAATAGAAAGGAGTCATGCAAATGAGCTCAATGACTTGATGTCTGTGAGAATGCAACAAAGACATTTGTAAGGACAAAGTTAACAGAAGTCTGGATTCACCCCAAGTTCTCCTGCAGTGGAAACAGTGCTGATTATTTTCGTATAATACCTAAATGGAATTGTTTTTTTTTTCTTTTTTTCTTCTTAATATTTTCGACATTGTCAGCTGTTATCACACGAGTATGAGTATGCCGCATATTTGTGAAAAGATGTAAATGTGATGTATCACAGTTGCTCTCTCCTTAGCCTGAAGCAGAGGTTTATATATATATATATACACATGCTGTATATTTCCTTTGTTGTAGCACTGGATGGAGAAAGATCCATTCTGTAGGATAATTTCAGTTTGGCATTTGGTTGGCTTTGCCAGTGTTGACAAACTGACATGCAAAACAGTGTTCTTAGAAATAAAATGACTTTGACTTTTTTGTTGTCTTGGTGGTCGGTAACATTGTTATTTTAGTGTTTCTCTGCACAGATTTTAAATGCAACCATGAATGAGGTTTTCTCACAATTTTCAGTTCACACTGATATTTTAATTCAAGGCTGCAATCCTGAAAGATAAAAAAAAAAAAAAAAAAATCACTTGAGTGTAGCTTGGGCACCCGGCCAGAGGAGTGATGTCATAACATTCCCTGCACATTCTATCCACAATTTACTTGGCGTTTTCTGTTATACAGGACAATAAATCGGTTCTGTTTTGTTGGGAAAATGTCTTTTTTTTTTTTTGGTAAAGTTTAACCAGCATAAATAGAAATTATAAATATGCAAACGTTAATTTTGGCGTCTTAACCAAGATGTTTGGTTACGAGGCTTTTGCTGTTTTGGCACCTGAAACTGGAATGAATGACATAAAGCAGTGGTTTGGCTTGGTACGCTATTAGGGTAATTTATTTGAAAGGAACGTTTGCGAGTTTCACATGTCAACTTGACATGGTGACTGAATTCACTGAACAATGGAAATGTATGCCGCACATGGAGATAAAGGGCCAGACGGAAGTGTCCAGACACATGGCTTGTAGTGCGAGTGTGTGAGGCAACGTGAGTTTCAAACCTATAGCGGCGTGCCTTCTAACTTCCTTAAAGGATGTGATCGTGACAAACCGATGGCCCTGGAACAGTCTTTGTAGAACTGAATATTTTAGGGTTTACCGTACAGAACCCCCCAGCTTTCCCATGGGGGGAAGGAGAAGAAGCTAGTGGCTTTTTATTATATTACATTGATAAAAATAATTTGGGTATGAGGAAACTGACGTTCACAGAAATGCCCTTAAAACTGTCACAGATACCTAGAGGTGCCACAGGTCCACAGTAAAATTTTAAAAGAACATTGTGTAGTCAACAGAACAGTATTGAACAAAAACATGTTTTATTTTATGCTTGAAATATGTGCCTGGGAGATGCCCATCTGCCCTGAGGGTCTAGGTGATTACGTGTTTCTGTCATGGGGAGTAGTGGGGGGGGGGGGCTCCTCAGAAGCGTACCCGTACCCTCCAGGAGTAGTTGGTTAGCACCTTCTTGTTCTTCCTCACGATGCAGGTGTACAGGCCTTCGTTGATGGCGTTGGCCACAATGCTGATGTGGTCATCCTTGAGAGAGATGTACCCTGGGTGGGAGAACTCCAGGAGTTCCCCGTCCTTGTACCAGCTATGAGGGGGGGTAAGTAGTTTAAGCTCTGGAGGTGGTGCTGGAATACCGGCCAGCACATGTGTGGTGGCTAATCTGTGCAACATTTAAACAAGCATGTGCATTGTGTGTGTGTGTGTGTCTTTACGTATCTGTGCATGTGCATAGTACCACAACATGGGATCCATAAAGTGACAGTTCTACATGCTGAGTCATACTGATGCCTTTATATATTTGGCAGTGAAAAGGCTGAGAAACCAAGGGTAAACAGAAAAATAGTAATGAACTTTCTTTAAAGAAAGGAAACAACCTACACCTTCTACAGTAACCCAGCTCCATATAGAGACATAGCAGTCACGCCCTTTCCACGACATTGTTTACAGGTGGTGTGTAAAGCAAGCTATCGAGTTAAAAGGGTTTGATTAAACAACGCACAGCTTCCACATCAACAGCTGTGGAGGGTGATGTAGACCCCTTAGCATAAAGAACATTTGGAACATTAATTAAAAGGACAAGGAGCAGGTAAAACCTAACAGTTCTGTAAAACATTAACTAGAATTAAGCAGACGTATAGAAGACTGCAGAATACTCACTACACTTTTCCTTTCTTTGCTGCAATCTTCTTTCCACAGCGAAAGGTAAGCTTCTTGCCTTCTGCCACTAGCTTGTGTTTTGTTCTGGGGGGTATGGGGGTTGGGGCCATTGTTGGAAAAGGGAATTCTGTAAAAGTCAAGATGCAGGCCATTAACACTCAGTGTAGTGTCACCAGCCCTCAAATCATTCATAATTGTGTCATTGGTTAATGCATGTGTTTAGTATTAATTCTGTTTCATCTTCAGAGAGAGACCTTATTGCACATATTATATAGGTTTATAACAGGAGTTTGGCCATATTACATCTGACCTAGCAGTACAACTGATTGTGCACAATTTGCACGTCTTGGTGAGAAAAATGCAGACTGCACTGCTGATAACAATGTAGTTTTTGTTTGTTACGTGAAAATAACCCTGAAAACATTTTGTATTGCAAACTTGAGTTGACCAGCTGGGGCTCGAGACCACAAGTTATTGTCTTGGATACCAGCGATTTCTGCTCACAATGGAATTTTCCATGGCAACACAACTTCCCCCAATCAACAGGGAGACGCAAGTTGTGGGGCAGGGAATTCATCCCGCTGGCTTTTTCCACGTTTCCCCACAGCAGGTTTTTTTTTTTTTCCTCTCTGTTTTTTCAAAGTGAACTGAGACCAGAACAATGAATAAGCAGCAACAAAACTGTCTGGCCTGACAGAATAAGGGTTTCATTGCTTTTATTCTCCTGAATTTTCACACTATGCTATAGGTTCTGCTATCATAGGATTAGTCAGTTTGATAAACCCCCATATTATAAACACAAAAATTGCAAACCACAGAAATGCTGTTATGATTACGCCACTAAAGCTAACATCAAACACTTGTCCATCAAATGTCACTGTTCATCCGAAATTGCCATACACTGTGATGTAACTCTGCCATGATTCATGGCCCACGCAGATGGGCTATACGGCTATACTTTGGCACAGCAGGTCACTTCTATGTGATGATCTTTGCAAAAACTCTGCCATCCTTACCATAACAGAAGTCACAACTGGATGGGCAGTGTTTCTGCATGAGCTTCCGTTTGCTTGTGCAATAGCCTTTCCGTGTCCAGGCAGAGCAAATAAACAACCTGTCTAAACATCCTATGAGAGAGAACACAAGAGGTTTCATTACTTCTAATTGGTGGAAGGCACTTAATTTGTTAGTACAAGTGTGTAACAGAAAGATACAAGATCTTCTTTTCATGCTAAATATCTATGCCCTGCTGATTATTTGGAAAATTGGTGGTATACTCTACTGTGGTGTTTGTTTCATAATGACCAGTACTTTGCTAACCAACCACAAAGTCTGTGTTGTGCTGAAATTTTTGTGCCATGTATAGTATGTAGTTTGAATGTAATGTTGTTGTGAACTAACCATACCTAACACTTAAAAAGACTCATAGGTGAAGAAAAAAATTACATGCATTATTGTACTGAGTATAGTTATTCACAGTGCATGGTAATATTTTGAAGCACTGATTAGCCTAGCCAATCACAGAATGTGTGATGTTGTCATGATATAGTTCTGCTTAACTTTGCTTACAGTGGAGTTTGTGGCCTTATGTCGAAATTCTGGTCGGCTTAGCCTACCAGACAGTCTGTGATGTGGTAGTATACTTCTGATTAGCTTTGCCTACAATGGAATGTATGGCATGATGTTAAAAATTTACTGAGCTTAGCCTATCAGAGAGACTGTGTTGTGGTACACTTCTGATAAGCTTTGTCCAGAAATGGCCCTGACCAATTTGGTGCCATAGGTAAAATTTTAGTAAACTATTTTTACTTTTAAAATTTTTCTTCCCATCTCATTTAGAGCACAGTGGCACCCCTATGGACAGACGGCACCCCTAGCATTTGCCCATATCGCCTATGCCTTGCCTACCATGGAGTCAGTGGCATTATGTTGACACTCTAGTGAGTTTAGCCTACCAGAGAGTCTGATGTGGGGGTATATTTCTAACTAGCTTTGCCTACCATGGAGTCAGTGGCATTATGTTGACACTCTAGTGAGCTTACCCTACCATAGAGTCTGTGCAGGCCCCACACCTCGTCCTGAGTGATGAGCTTTCTTCCCGTCAGAGTGGCATTTAGGTGCATGATGGCTTCGGGATTCAGAGAGTGCATCAGGCCCAGGACGTGGCCAATCTCATGAGCCGCCACATGTACCAGGTCAGTCAGCCACACACCTAACACACACTGTTATCAGACACCCCAGCACGTAGCAGCATACAACCACATCAGCCCCTACGAGGCTCATCCTACGGAGGCCAAATATCTACACAGCCACCACAAAAAAAGTGTACCTTTCTTCCAGCTGAAGCGCATGTTTCCAAGAATCCAGTACTCGTCATCATCAAAGTGGATTTCTCCATTAGGAGGGAAAAAGGCATGGGCCAGCTCTCCGGTCATGCCATCAAAGCAGTGATGTAAATAGGACTGCAGACAGTCTGTGTGGTTAACAGGGTAAAAGCCTGCCAAGCAGACAGCGAGAGACAAGAGGGGGAACCATTTCACTTCCACTGGGAGCCATTCTTTACATATTTTCTGGATCCACATTCCGCAGGTCACTCCTCCCCCACAGATCTTAGTCTACTTCAGAAACTCCATCTGCAACATTCAGTCATTTTTCTCATATCTTTTATCTGGAAAAGAAGTGAAATCACTGCATTTCCCCTTTGGAGGTTAATATACTGTAAGTGACGCAGAGATTTTATGAGCGGTTGATGTGCGCTGGGAGAATTTTGAAATCCAGAGCAATCCAAAAGGAGCAAGTTAAGGTAACAGCAAGGATTAGAGAACTGCGTCGGGACCCAACAAACTGAAGGCTGCCTTTGCTGTGATGCCTTTATTGACATAACTGAATTTTCTCTCACAGATTATCATGCTAGTTAAAAAAAATGCGACCGTGCACTTTATGAGTCTGTGTGGATAAAATACTGTTGCGACCACCACGGATGGCAGCGGATCGGCTGCATGGACAGTGACGTCACCCCCAGGGATTGTAGATAAGAGACCGATTGGTTCCCAGAGCCAAAGACTCAAGTCTTTGGCTCAGTGGGCTAATCCCTTGTCTTTTGTGCAGGCTACTCGAGTTTGAGCCCTGCGTACTCCCTCTGTCCATCACGGTAGTTTTGTTAACAATCACATAAAGAACGCAAAATTATTTTATTCGGTCATAATGGCCATAAATGCACACTTTCTGCATGCAGCAGGGCTGCAAAATTGATGCAAATGGACTGGCATTTCTCACTCCATCCCGCAGCCCAGAGTATGCCCACCTATCTTGATGTCGGCCTCCTCGTTTGCAGGAACCTCACGGAAGCTGAAAGGCGAGACGTCGCTCCACATGGCAAAGGCCTTAGCAAAGCCGCGGCGAGTGTCGCTGACATTCATCAAGTTCCTGGGGAAGGACAGCAGCCTACAAGACGAGGATGGGAGAACTTAAGAGAATAGAATGATAAAGTAACACTGAATACCAACAGCTAATATCGCCCTTATCATACTACTGAAATGTCAATGGTGAGTTCAGTGCTGAGACAACTCTGGTACACTGTAAGATATTTTTTGACAAATGGTGTTGTACATGTGCATTTAATATTTTGTATTTACAAAATAATTAAAAATAGAAAGCACACTGCCTTTAGAGTTTATCTGAACAGCACGTCATATCTATAACCATGACGATTGGCTGCATGGTTGGATGGATAGATAGCGGACACACACAAAACACCACATGCAAATAAAAGAACACCAAACTGCTGTAAGAAGTGAAAAATTGTGTTGACACAATTTTGACATGCTGCCAAGCTCTAAATGCAGAACTGCCTGTCTGAAGTTGGGTGTTTACTGTAAACTCTGTGGGGGGAGGTGTTTCAAAGAGACCCTCGGCAGAAAAGTTCCCGTGTTCCCGTACTTGTAGGTCAGCTTGAATTTGTCCCACTTAAGGTTCTCGGGGGTCAGTGTGTACCGCTTGTTCCTAGGAAGCTTCAGCAGCCGCGACTGCAGGCTCCTACCGATGCCGATCATCAAGACCCCGGTGGGGTGAGCTTCTTCCTTGGACAAAAATAACACTCATCAGTGTAAGCCCATTGCTTTCATGCATCGAAGTCAAAGATGCCTGGAGGTGAGCTTATCTCCTGTACCAAGTGCTGAAACAGTGTGTCACATGTTTGCTATGAGTAGCAGATAATCTTTATTTGAAGAAGTGCAGTGCACAGAAATCAAATGGCGTTACAAAAAAAAGGATGATAAAAAAAATGTTAGGCCAAAAGCAACTTAATATTTGGCCACGTGTCAAGCTGAATGGACAGCACGGACGCGTACGAAACATGTAGGAAGGGAGTTGATGAACTTCGGTGTCTCAGTCTAGACTGAAATAGACCTTCAGTCTGAGTTCCACAAAACAACCAAAAGCATCAGTTTTCCAAATGACAGACTCCAGACCGCAAGTCTTCCTAAGCACACATTGCTTGAAAAAAAAAACATATTTTTATAAACTAAATAAACTTGTCCCTGGCCTTACTCATGAAAGCAACTTGAAAGCTGTCCAAAGGGAAGATGGCAGATTGGCCCGTGTGGTTTACAATTGCCTGGACAAACAAGCAGCACAAAAGCACAAGACTTTGGATGGAATTACTCATTTGAGGCTTGCGTGTGCAGCTTTTTATGTCCCTAACCTTGTACACAGCTGGATTAAACGCCAGTCTAAATCACAATCCCCCCCCCCCTTGTTGTCATAGCAATCATCTTTCATTCTAAATTAAAAGAGAGGATGTAGATGACAGGGTATCCTTAATCTTGTGTTAAAATCACATGTAATCTTTTCTGGCACTCTGGTTCCCTCCCACCGTCAATGAAACATCTTCTTGAGAAATCAGTGGAGGAACTGGCATTCAGACACAAACTTGTCGAAGCGCTCTCGCTGAAATAGACATCAGCAGTGTTTGATCATCATTTTTTAAGGACTGCAGTTAATGTACAGCACGTGGAACATAAAAAGCTGCACTCGATGGAAAGGAAAACCGATCTGTTGTAAAACACTTGTCCAACTCTTAAGCATGATATATGGTACGGTGCAGTCATAACATAATTATTTTGTTTAAAATGTTCTTTAACCAAAATGATATTGAAACATCTAGTATTAATGAGATCGTAATGTACTGCAGATGAGACCAGTCTCAGCCTCCGAGCCTCTAGGTCCTAGACGACGCTCACGAGACAGACTGTTGCTAATTTGTTGGCCACAGTTTTGCCACAGTGTTGGTGCATTGATTGTGTTTCTTTAATTAGCTCCAATAGCGAGACATTATGTCTGTGGAGGCCTTCTTAAAACGTCCCTGCTGTGTTTTTTATGTTTTGGCAGGTTACATCAGCTGTGCCAGTGCCTTGGTGTTCTGCCCGAATGGCTCAAAGATAATGCCTCAAAGGCAAAAGCCTGTTCTTTGAGAAGGCTCCTGAGCTCATGGTCTTCCAGCTACCAAGTAATGGGCCATTATGACCCTCACTCAAGGTCAACCGAGATTTTCAGGTGAAATCATGGTTAATCTGGAACACTGGGAGAACACAGTTTTTTTCAGCTCAATGATACTATTTATGGCAGGAAAAGACAAATTGCGAGGACAACTTGTGGCTGAGGTTGGGTTCATGTATAAAATTGTTAAACCTTGAGATATACACCTATTCAAAGGCACAGTTTTCCCTCAGATGTGTAGGATGTCTATATAACTATATAGTTATATACAGTTAACAGTCTATATAACTGGGGAAATGATCCGCCTATCTTCCCACACCACCATCTGCTCCCCTGGTCCTACTGATTTTACATCCTAAAATGCATAATTCCAATTTCAAATGGATGGAAATTAATCTTTTACAATTAATAAATAAATGATGGTCATTATTTCATTACAAATATGTTCTTCTCTCAAGCATCAGTGTTGTTCCAAGTTCAGCTTCAGCTAATACCAGACACACTTTCATACTGTTCTGAACTAACTCACTTCCTGATAACCTTGAGGAAAATTAATTACTCTCCACCTTAAGCGATCAGATGTGGACAGAGAATGAAAGCAGACCTCAAGCATAAACCAGCCTTTACAAGTGCAAGACCAGCATGAGAGCCAAAATGAAGGACTGGTGAAAGAACATGCTTCTCATTTATAATCATGTCTATTTGGTAAGTAATGCATCATTGTTGGGTTTATTTTCACAAAACCTGTTTTGAAAAACAAAAGACTGTTCTTTCACATGTACATTGGTGTTTGCTTGGTATCAGTAAAGAAAAGGCACAGAAAGGAGAATACAAGACCCTCTTTTACTCCACATTATGGAGCAAAGTGTAACTGCAGGTAGTTTAGGGAGGCAGATTCTTTAAGGGGACATTAACAGGACTTCTTATATACCGTACCCCTTAAGTGTTTTCCATTTTCCCTGTCTGGGAAACCAAAGTGCTTTGGCAGATGCTGGAGCCCAAACACATTCTCAAGCCTGCAGCAAAGGGGCCGCGGGTGAGACAGGCGACTTCCTGCGCTGCAGACAGCAGAGTGGAGGAAACAGAGGCCCTGCATTAGGCTACTGCTGCCCAGAAAACCCTCGTAGCTGCAGCCAGATACAAGGCGGCCCTGTTCACAGGCTGAGTGCCCCCTGAAGCATCTCACAGATGGTCCAGAGAACGTGTTTTCTCTGAGAGAGGCTCTGCCTGATCTCACAGATGGTTCAGTGACTGGTCACCCCTGATGTCAGGCCCTGCTTATTGTCACAAATGATCCAATAGCTGAGTACTCTTTGACACAGGCCCTGCCCATTCTCCATTCTCATAGAGGATAGCTAACTCTGACACAGGTCCTGTCCATTTTATAGGGCCTGACTATCCCTGACACAGGCACTGTCCATTCTCATAGTAGCTAGCTACCCCTGAGACAAGCCCCACCCCTTCTCATAGTAGATAGCTATCCCTGACGAGGCCCCACCTATTCTGATATTGGAAACCTACCCTTGACACACTGCTTCTAGAACAAGCTTTTTTGCCTTCCCTTAAAATCCCTCGTCTCCCTTAACCAAAAGTGTAAACAAGAAAATTGTCTGGAATCAAGAGGAAGACCTCCAGGCCACAGGAAATGATAAGCGTTGCTTTTGTCTACACATGCATCTCCACCCATTTCTAGCTTTTCCCAGGCTTGCTCCTTGAGTAAGTTTACAGATTAGTGCTTGGTCTAGGGGCACTATGCAGAAGCAGCAGTAGACTGCGAACAGCATCCTTCACAAAAATCTCCATCTGAACTGATTTGCAGCATCATCTCTCATCTGTTCAGTCTCACTCAGCTGAAGAGTCTTAATATCTCCCTGGGGCACCATGCTCTCAAAACCTGGAGTTGGGTGTGCTTACACAGAACCGCTGTGAGTGTCACATTCTACCTGTGCTGCTTGTGTTTGTGGCCGCGCCCGGTTGTTACCTTGTCTCGTTTTCCTACTGATCTTGTTTGTCTTTGTGAATGTTGTTACCTGGTGCTTAGTTCTTTATGAAATAAGCAAATGAATATATCTGTTATTCGTTTACCTGTTACATATTCAGATGATGACGAGATGTATTTATGGATAATAAACCAAGACTAAATACATGTTTGAAATAATGCAAGTACTATTAGGTCTGGACACAAGGTAGATAAAATTGTTAGTATAGTATGTTGAAGAGATTATATTCATGTAACAACACTTGTAAGTCTAAAACGATTTATTGACCATAAGGATTCATAAGGCTTATTGGCAACACAGTTTGTCTTTTCTACAACAATTCTGATAAAATATTTACTATAACATGTCAAATATGTTCTTCTCTTACACTTTAAAACTAACCTAACAAATAAAATGCAGTATCCACAGTATCGTAATAATCTAGAAAGTTTTAACAAACTAGTAAAAGAAAGGACAGCAGGTAGTATAATAGTTAAGCACCGTTTTCCTCCTAAATCACATTCTGAGATCGATGTTTTATATGTAAAGTATATGTGTATTTTATTGTTTATATCAGTCCATGCGTGTCGATGCAAAATGTAACTTGCCGATTTTAAATCAGTGATAACGTTACGGGCTGGTTTTTCATGACAGAACAGACATTTTTTCATAAAGTAACTGAGCAACGAAACCATTTTAGAAAAGAAACTTACATTTGTACAACTTAAAAAGATGCTTAAGATGTCACAAAGACTAACGTTTTTGTAACAATGTATTAATGTTCTAGGGAGGTTCCTTATTGATCTGTCACCTTAGCGGCATCCGTTCCTATCGGCAGAATGTTTGTCTAAGGTTTTATTAATATTGCACAGTATATGAAACAAAAATAACTATAAATCAGTAAAAGTCAGACTTGTCTTTCATCCAAAACAGAGAGGTAGAGCGGCCAGTCCAGGTTGTGCAGTTATGAAAATTAATTGTGGCATATAGGAAAGGTGGATGCCAGCTACTGCACACTGACAGCAGAGAAAACCGGAGTTGCGAAAGTTACACCCTACCTCGATGGTCCAGGTGGGAAACGCAGCGGTATCTTGCATCCCTGCGGAGTAAACACTGATCATCGGTACCGTAAGGACCAACACGGCGAACAAGCCTTTCCACTGACTTCTCAATGTCTCATACTCCATCGCTACAGTCCGACTTAGAGATATTTTCCACTGAAAAGGGGCGAGTAAAGTACTTTAAACACCATTTATTTTTTGTCGGATGCGTGTTTGTGGTATTGTTGAAATTTTGATTTGCCTTTTTAGCAAAAATATCTCAGATAGTAAATGAGCTTGAAAAGATCTTTCAAGTTCGCTGCGACTTTTTTTTCTCGCCAGCTCTAGGCTGCGGCGCTGCGCTCTGCAGAAGAGCGAGCGGTATCACGTTACTGTAAATGGAGGTCAGATCCTGTCAAATTTAAGTCGAGAGGAAACCAACTCCATGCATTTTCAATTAGTATTGCAATTGTTTACTTCCTTGAATTTGTATTTATTGCACACGTTTAAATATATGTGTAATACATGATAATTGCCGTATTTATGGGCATTGCTATTTCAAAACTACTCAAAGCAGCTTTTTTGGAAATATCTGCATATTTTTAACGTAGTTACAGACATCAGGCCAATCAAATGTAGTTATAATACACGGGCTGTTCTGTTAAAAAATACTCATTTGACTTACTCGGATTTCTAGCGATGTCAATGAAATTACGTGGATCAAACTAAAGTTTGGTAAACTTCTACGTCTTTGTAATAAGGATCGTGACTTTTACAGCTTTGAAACACAGATGGATCTATTATTAAAATCGCTTATGCGCTTTTGATCGGACTTTTCTCAGGTATTCAGGTTTTCTTAACTATTATTGTCAAAAAAGACACAAGATAATGTAAATTGCATTAGGATAATTATTTAGTGGCGTTTATTTTCATGAGTCCATGTTTGTCACTCAAGAAAGAAATGCATTACTAAAGTATGATATTGTTTTGTTTGGCATGTATCTTTTGCAAATACTTCATAGTAGCGAATAAAACATAATTTTGCTGTTTTCGTGAAATGTTACATCCCATCTAATATTGTAACATTCCAATCCCTGATTCTAATTGATGGATAATACACTCCATCGCTATTATGCTGACTGGTTCACTAGTTACTGAAATATCCGCGTTGTTTGGCAGCCAGCAAAAAGGTGTGCATATGAAACTGCTCAATACCTTGATTTTTTTTAGTGAACTGAGGCCAGATGATGAGCAGTTCTGACCACTGTACTACAGTTTGTCAAAACGCCCCAGTTGTGTGAAATTAAAATGTTATCATCAACTCTTTAGACGATAATTGTGGTCCACGAGCTGTTTATTATCAGTTACTAAGAATAAGTTTATGATAACAAAAATTGTGCTAGCTTTTAGCAGGCTGGTTGCTGTGCTGACAACCTTCTGGCAAAGATGATTGGACACCTATGAATTTCAATCTCTTTTAATGGTGTTCCTATATATAACAATACTTTCAGGTCCTGTCTCAGTCTGTCAGTTTTATCAGTCTGTCAGTGTACTGCACAGATCTCAGTTTAACACCATAAATAAATGAATAAAATTTCCAAGATTTTTAGGATTTATTTTATTCTAGGAAAATTTGTAGTGTAGAACTATAATAGAATGTTCATCTTGGAAGATTCAGCAATGGATCTGCCAATGTGGGTAAAAAGTAAAAACATTACTGCATCTATGAAAGAATACACACCACTTTAATTCTCTCAAGGGCTGGACTGATAGACCAAGCTCTCTCACACACCAACACCAGTCTGCTGTACTTTATGGTTATCGTACACAGCTCCTCAAACTGTATACTTTATATAGAACTGTGTAGGCACTGCTGTCTGTTATGTTTACTTCCTGTGGTTTGCATTATGTATAGTACTACTTGCTGTCTTTGCACCCTGTATATTCCAATAGTGGTTTTGTATTGTTTTTTGTGTTGTTTTATGTAGCACCTGGTGTCCTGGAGGAGCGTTTCATTTCACTGCATACTATACCAACTGTATAGCTGAAATGATAATAAAACCACTACGTTATCCTATCCTAAAAATTCTTTGGAATGTCATTGAAAACATTTTCAAACATTACATTTTTTAGACATTATTATAATATTTTATTTTTTCTTTCCACATGTATTGTAATATGAAGACTCATCATTCTTTCCATCACAGCAATATATAAATATCATGTCGGCAATTGTTCACAGTTTTATTTAGATTTGATTAGATTTGATAAGATTTTCCAGGTTTGACATATAGACAAAGACAGCACCGGGTCATGCTGCTTACAGTAAATTTGTTTTAGCGTTACTGTATGAGCTTCCTTCATCTGCACATAGTTTTGCCCTGTACTCATCCCGCAGCAACATAAATGTAAAGCCTCATACATGAAACGTGAATAACCAGAAAACAGCCACGAAGGCAAATTACGTCATATATTGCTACTCAAAATTGTTGTAACCAGTGGCTGATCCCCTTTAGTGTACAGTAGAATATATGACTTTTTTTTAAAGAAGGGATTGCATTTTAGTGTTATCTTTTAGTTTTTTGTCTTTAAGGTAATCAGTTGGAACTGATGGACATTTTAAAGTTATGAATATGTAGTATATAAATGCATTACATACTGTAAGTAATTAAACGAGTTAATATTTCTTCAATAAAATTGTGGTTTGTACATTAACTGAAATTATTCAGTCATATTATTACACAGATTTACTTCATTATAGCGAATAAAACATTGCTTTCAATATCATGATATTCATGGTATCTACACCAATTATTTCAAATAAATTATCAGCATACATTTATTTGATTTTTTGTTGCAGTGACTGATTTAAATTAACACTTGGGTCGAATCTGTTTGTTTGTAGCATTATTTAACATGACATAATAAGACTTTGCTTTGGGTGTCGTTACGGTATAACCGTAATTATGACAAAATCAACATTAACCTCGTCTGTCGGATCGACGCGCAGGGTCCGCGCGCCTCCTCCGGACACCTTTTAATGTCGCACCGAAGGGATGGACAAAATGGCGCTTCCCAGGCTGTGGTGGGTGATGACAAATATCCTAGGGTTTGACACGTAATGAGTTGGCTTGCGACGTTAAAACCACAAAAGTGTCCAAAAACGATCATATTAAGACATAAATATGTTGCCAAATTGTACTTAATACGCTTCTTAAAATAACGCCTGAATAGGTAAGCTTCTGACATGTGCTTTTTTAACTTGAGTCTGGTTTGAGAAATGAGCAAGATAGCAGTAGCATAGAGTTTGCTAACGCAAGATAATCTTTCTATAATCACTTGTTTGTCATTGAACCAAGGGCGTTACCTAGTGCACAATCTGCTGTCAGTATTACATTTTAAAATCTGGCGTCTTTAAGGTTACGGACGGATGAATTTACAGAATTTACCCTTCAATTCAGATTGACGATGTTGTAAATTGGTAGTGCGCGCTCCGTACCAAACCCCACGGTTCTTGCGTGTCGCTTTTCTCTTATATGGTTATGTTAACCTTTCTTACGTTGAGTGCAACGTTGTTTTATTGTTTCGTTTTGTGGATTGGAAACGTATATTTTTAAAGGATAGATTGTTCGCTTTTTAAAATTCATGTACACATTTTGGTAGTGATACTTAACTCTTTTATGCTTATTATATAGATACTTATATTTGTGCGCCCTAATCAATTTTAGGATGTTACAAAATTTTTCTAGAATTAATTTTATTACAGCAGTATATTTTCCTGCTGCAGACCAACAGGTCGTTAGTCGTCTGGCCGAACCATGGCTGAAGGGCTGAAACCGACTTTCGCCGAGACGTTCGTATTGGCTGGTTCAAATGGGCACGGCGCGCCGGTGGAGGGAGTGGCATCGAATACATTAGACCGGGACTCAGCGGAGTTGAGCTCAGGCGTCAGCCGGATGGCGTCAGGCATCAAGGCAAAATGTGCCGCCTACGTGCTGGCCCTCCGGCCCTGGAGCTTCAGCGCATCGCTAACTCCTGTTGCGCTTGGCAGCGCGTTGGCCTATAAATCCGAGAGCACCGTGGACCTCGTGGTCTTTGCAGTGTGTGCGGTGACTGTGCTGGTGGTGCACGGGGCAGGGAACCTTGTGAACACTTACTACGACTTCTCCAAGGGCATAGACCACAAAAAGAGTGATGACCGAACTCTGGTGGACCAGATCTTGGAGCCCCAGGATGTGGTGATGTTTGGTGCTCTGCTGTATTCCCTGGGATGCGTGTGTGTCACGCTGTTGTACTTCCTGTCCACACTGAAGCTGGAGCATCTCGCCCTTGTTTATTTTGGTGGCCTCTCCAGCTCTTTCCTGTACACAGGAGGTGAGTCAAACTCCTTATTGTTCCTAACTGCTTGTTTGTGTGCGTATTCATTTTACGATTCTATATTTTTCATACTGCACATCCTTTGTACCATTACGTTTAAAATAAACCGCACACCAAACTTCACAGCTACATTATACGTCGTTTTAATCTGCACTGTCCTTATGTACTGCAGGTATCGGTCTGAAGTACGTTGCCCTGGGCGACTTGGTGATCCTGATCACGTTTGGCCCGCTGGCGGTCATGTTTGCCCATGCGGTGCAGGTGGGCCACCTGTCGGTGCTGCCGCTATGGTACGCCGTACCGCTGGCGCTCAACACAGAGGCCATCCTGCATAGCAACAACACACGGGACATGGAGTCAGACCGGCAGGCGGGCATCGTCACACTGGCCATCCTCATCGGGCCGGCACTCTCCTACGTGCTTTTCAACCTGCTGCTGTTCGTGCCCTACGTGCTGTTCTGCCTCATGGCCACGCGTTACACCATCAGCATGGTGTTGCCACTTCTCACCCTGCCCATGGCTTTCCCCCTCGAGAGGCAGTTTCGCAGCCAGTGCTACTCAAAGATCCCACAGAAGGTGGCCAAGCTCAATTTTCTCATGGGCCTCTTCTACGTCTTCGCTATCATACTGGCACCCAATGGCAGCCTTCCGCAGCTGTGACTGTCCTTCATTCTTTTTTGTTTTTATGTAGCAAACCGTATGATCAGTTTATTTATGAATTTCTATTCTTGCTACATTATTGTCCAAGCTATATATTGGAAGAAAAATGTAATACTTGCAGGTTGCCTGAGAATAAGAGTACTTTTTTTTCATTTTAGTTCTGTGGGTCAGTGATATTGAGAAAGGGTCATATTGAAAATTTGATGGTACAAGTCTTTGCCTTTCTTAAAGGGATTTTAACAATTTCCACAAGCCATGGAAGTCATTGATATCTGGACCTCATAATCCTCCCAAGGTATTGGAGAATTTGAAAGCAGAGTTTGTGTTTAATGGGTGCTGCTATATATTGAAAGAATACAAAGGGTTCGAATAGACATAAGCAAACATATGCTGTTTTTTTTGGTCTTTTTTGACCATAGAAAGTTTCAATGGTAGTGTTCAACTTTGCCTGTATGGTTATTAAACAGATATAGCTGGCAAATATTTTACTTGCAGACCAGAGCGTATGCCAACAAACGCCATAAACTGAATTACAAATTTTGATTTGGAAACCTTAAAGGTGTTTAAATAAAACTTCAAATTGCCAGAAGTGATTGCAGCAATTACATGTATGATTGCTGTCTGCTGCACATATTTACTCTGCTTTTAATCAAATACCAAAAATGTTAATTATTAACATGCTCTGTAGAAGGCTTAATTTTCTGACTTTCTGGAAGATTTAAATAATTTGTGGATGTATTTGGGTGGGACTGAGCTTTAGAGCAGGGGTTTGTCAATAATTTGAGAAAACACTTGGATCTTGTGCTCTTTAAATTCCTGTCATGAAAGACATGAAGTATTGAAAATTATCTTTGTGCATCTGAATACCTTTTGTCTGAAGTCTTTGGAAGATAATTTAAGATGCCAGGTTGTGCCTCTACATGACAGTTTATAATAGTGGTACGCAGCATAGGCCAACACTAGTGAAAGCCATTAAAATTTACATAAATGTACATGGAACTTTATTTTAATTTCTTAAACACAAACCTGCAATTGTCTAAAATTATTTTAGTGGGAAATAAAAATTTGCTTTTTTTTTTTTTTTCCCTGGATATACCTTTTTTAACTTTTGTGTCTTTGAACAGACTTGAGTACATGTATAATTTGCTGGATTAAACTAGGGCTATCTTTGCATGTCTGAGTGGAACCTTTACTTTGATTTTTGTAATAAGATATTTTACCAATATTATATTAACGTTATAGAGCTTTTATTACATTTGTTCCCAATGAATACAATTAAAATGGATGTACGAAATTGTAGCAGAGTTGGATTGTGACCCAAAGTCCTTTCAATGTAAAACAAAAGCATTTGATGTATGCTGATGGTGGGAGTGGGGGCCACTGCCTTAGATTGGGAGTCTTATGGTAACTGTTACTTCATAAAAAGTGGGGTCTTTCAATACTCTAAATTCGGGAAAATATTGAATTTATAGGGCATCGATGTATAATTAAGCCTATATTTATACACAGATAAACCTTTTGTATTCTAATCTACAATGTCTTTTATTATTGAAAATACTGTGAAAATAAGGGTCTTGACGACGTAGCATAACTATACCACTAATGAATGGAAGAGCCTTACCCTGGGGAAGTGTGGTCGTATTCAGGAAAAACTTTTAACATACGCTCATGGAATCACGATCGTCTTCCTATCGGTCTGTTAAACGGAATACACGAGAGCTACCTTTTTTAACCATATCGTTAAAACTGTACAGCTCTAGGTGATATTTATCATGCGCTCTTTCATTATAGTGGAGGGAATTGCCCAGCAGAGGGAACCATTCTACAAGAAAACACAATGAAGCAATATCCTAATAACGCTAATTTGTATGAGCAACCCGTAACCACCCATTACGACATACGGATTATATTACAACCATCCCTTAATAGATACTTACAATATCAATATAATCATTAAAAATAGTTCTCCAGAATTTTACAATTTTATCAAGTTGGTTGGAGTTAGCTATATAAAATCTTCGGGAATATCGAATTTGAGTGTGACAGTGTTAACTACAGCCATCTCAACTTGTATACCTAAGTGATCGTTTTATTCAGAATTATCTATTATGCATTAAATTCCAGCAGACTATTACATATACATGCACAGTGCATTACTAATTGTAACCAAAACTGATGAACTAATTAAAAGGGCTGGAATCACACTAATGCTACATTACAAACCAGTTGAAATTCATATTTCTCAGTAAATGATTTTTACTCGAAAGTATTGGCAATCGTAGAGAAATTCCACTCATGACGAGTAGATATTGTACATCCAAAGCATGTGAGATGATTGGCACAGGTCTAGTGGTACAGCTATACTGTCGAGAAAGTATGTATGCTGTTACAATGGTCCCGACCCCGTAGACCCATTCAGGTTAATTAAAAACCACGCTTAAAGTTAAATTTTGTAACGAAGCATTTTCACTACTTTGTTTTCTATAACACACATTTTGTGTACAGTCACGGTTAAACGTGTTGTATTGAAAAAAATGTTCATATAATGTCTTCCAATTCGTATACCAGGGTAAAGTAGGCAGCTGGTACTATATTTAGTGTATATGTACAAAACAGGCAAACAAAATTCAAAGCAAATAACCACGATCTGCTTGAGAAATCGAGTAATTTCCGCAGGACGGGTGAAAGCAAGCTTTTGAACTGTGACTCAGCCACTTAACAGCAGTTACTTAAAAATGCACGATTGTGCCTGCTTATGATCGGGCAGTGCACACTGAGAATTGCGCATGTGTTACGAGCGCAAAACGTTGTGACGTTATTTTCATTGCAAACAGAAATATTCCGCTTTTCATGTTCTGCGGGTGCCAAACGGCCAGTTCACTGAATGCATATTTTGTAAGCCCTGTTGGTGCTCGGCGTCTAGGACGTCAAATGCTCAAAATTAGAAGTGACAGCAGGAATATTGGGCAAGACCAGCTGGGCTCTTCTGTGCACCCAGTGCAACAACTTCCGCATAGAGCGCCATGCCACCCACACACGCACGTCGGTCCTCTGCATGCAGCGCCAGTGGGGGCTTTTAGAAAAAACACATTTTAAAAACTCCGGAACCAGGTTAGTCACGTCCTCTCTTCTGTGTCTGCTATGAAAACGGATCAGTCTTGGAAGTCGTACTGAATCGTAGCACTGTTAAGTGAAGTTATACACGCATGAACCCTGATGGTCTGCAGCGAGCAGGATGCGCTGGCTTTCACACCCGTCGTTTGCCAGCAATATCGCTTTGATCGCCCGTGTCCTCGGATTTCGTATTTTTAAAAGGTTTAAAAGTGAGGTTAAGGTTGTGGTTACTGTAAACTTTCAGATTACCGATGAACACGTTTATGGTTAATAAGAG
The DNA here is from genome assembly GCA_025773905.1 of Chitala chitala. NCBI lineage: Eukaryota > Metazoa > Chordata > Actinopteri > Osteoglossiformes > Notopteridae > Chitala > Chitala chitala. The sequence goes on along the minus strand of JABJVR010049114.1, from coordinate 31,248 downwards.
GTTAGCAGATGCCACCATGTGTTATTATCTGAGCTCGATGAGTCGTGCAACATTTAAAACCAATGTTCATTGATCTGTATGTCATCGTGCGAAAACATACGCGCTAAGACATCGACATTGCATGTTTGCAAATTGCATTTTGCGAGAGTCGCTGTCCAGAAACGTCCCTTCTCTAAAACTGCCAACGTTTGGAAAAAGATAGATACCTGTATCTGTTAGTAAACAGTGGCACTAGATTGAAAAAAGAAACGCACGCAACATAAAATTTAAGACGTTAACAAACTGGTAAGAACACCTACATTTAGAAACGAGCATGCTGAATGTGTCAGACTGATGAATTTGTAGCAGTTTTGTCTTGATCAAAGTGGGACAATACGTGTGAATCGGAGAATAACAGTACAGTTAGGTGCAATGGAAACAAAAAGGTTTCATTTGCGACCGCTCTCACGTCTGCACGTTTTCCATACAGATAACCTAGGGTGTATTTTGAATTTTGTTTCAAAGCCAGTAGTAGTTGAAGACTTTTACATGACTTGCATTTTGTTGTTCAAGGTACGGGAAGATGTTCGGTTTGTGTTCTGAATTTAACGACAATAAAGTCCCGTTTCTTTGAATGTTTTTTGTCATAGACATAAGGTGAAGGTTGATCGTTTTCAGTGATCAAACTATGCTTAAATAAGAAACCTGAAGGCATTCTGTGATGATGTTTGTGTGCTTACTCGGTCTCCTGCAGTACTACATTAAAGGTTTCTGGAAAAAAAACACCATTGTATAGTTTAGGAAATCTGGATACAACACTGCAGTCTTGCACTGGTATTGTTACCGTAACCCGTCGCTGCTGTGTATACTTTTTGCGTACACACTGAAAAGTTATAAAAGTGTTCGCCGCAAAGTCTGAGAAGATGTGAAAATGATGTACACGCAGTATGATGTCACGCAGGGAACCTGATGGCACCGCCGTCACAGGTGCTTTTGGGAATCACGACTTGGTTATAGGAAAGATATAAAAAAATGTGTAAACAGGCCTTTCCTGTCACACAGACCAAGCTAGCCAGAAAGAGAGACACAGTGATAGCACAATGCAAATGCATTATAACGCCATTTTAAAACAGCTAAACTGATAATTCCATCTTTTAATTATAAAGAAAATGTTGGCTTCTCCTGTTGTTGAGGCAGACATTCAGTAATTCCAAACTGCCCCTTTCTACACCTTATATTACCAGTTGACTTTGTAGCATTAGTAAAATCGTTCTTTAAGAGTGGCTGGCAAGGAGCCTATTAAAGACTGAAGAAAGAGGAAAAAATCTACTCATATCAGTGGATAAATATTTGAAACTCAGTTACTTGAATAATGGATTTAAGTCACAGTGTAAACAGTTTTGAATAGAATTGGCATATTACATTTTTCCTTTTTTATATTTGCATGACCCTGCATGGGAAATGTATAAGAAGGCCATACATAAAAGCTTATCCAGTTGGTTATAAGTGTTCCTGGTAACCTACAGAGTGTTGGTGCACTAAGTTCATATCTATCAGATAGATTTGCTTACCAAACTGCCTTATCTCATCAGGCCTCATGTCTTATAGTTTTGGGCCTATCCTATTCAAACAGAATGGCTTGTCAGTCATTAAGGGCAACAGTTTCCTTTCATTTATGGAGTCCTTTTTCAACCTTCCCCTTTCACTTATCTCCATGGCAACTACATGCCATCTTTGTTTCTAGGGACACAAGATGAAAGCTCTGAAGACTCCTGAAAATATTGTTTTATTCATGTTTTTTGACAGTAGCATTTCATAGTGGATGCTGAAGTTGTATGCATATGCACAGAAAGTCGTCTATGAGAGTTAAAAAAATACAATTTTAATAAAATAGATACATTTTTGATACAATTAACAAAGGTTTGGTATACCAGCACAGTTTTTATCCTGTCCTTTAACTTACAAGGGGCAAGGTTTTCTTGTTTGTGACCCTTTAGAGGAGGAGTGACATGAGCACGCATATGCATACACACACACACACACACACACATCCTAATCTGTTTTCTGTATCTGCAGTGGCTGCTCATTGAGGTTGAGGGGGCTGTGTGTACATTCCAGAAGTCAATTTACAGTCATGGAACCTCTCTAGAACTAGAAGACTGTTTGGTTAGAAGCCAGGATTGAAGGTGATGTTTTCTAGTTGCCGTTATTGTGCCTTGATGTGGTGCTGGAATAATCCAAGTTAATAAAATATTGAAAGGGATTATGGGACCCTATTTGGGTTTATAATTGCACCTATTTGTGAAAGTGCTCTTTCTGCAAATATATATATATATATATATATATATATATATAAAGTCGTCTTGGGTTCAAACGCTAAGGGCTATGATATGCAGGTACTTTTCAACTCTGATTTTTTTTTTCTTGAGAAATTTTGGTACTGTATCTTATTAATGGTTCAGAGGTGAAGACTAGTCTGTTTTCAGAGCACAGGATTGGTACAGTTGAACTTCAGTCAGTTGCATTTTATTGTCTGTCGTTGGTTTGTGATGACCACTTTAAGATGGAAGCGATTTTCTTGAAGATTATTAGGTTACATATATACACACAAACACACAGACACACACACTAGCCTTTTTGTTCCCAAGTCTAGTTCATTAAGCTCTGTACTAATGAGCATGTCTGGAGCCAGCGGCCTGACTGGTGACTGGCCAGGTGTGGTGTAGCTATGTGTGATAGTTGTCTGAAAGTGGAGTAAGATCTGGTTGTTGGTGTGTTCTAAGTAATGCCGGTGGGGGTAACTACGCCGTGTCTGTTTTATCTGATGCTCATTGCTGATTCTGGGTGTGTGTGGGTAGCATGCATGCGCATAGCTCTGTGACAGTGGGACTACACAGTCAAGGGATTGAGGGACATTTGTGGCAGTTGTTCATTCACCAATGCAGTCACTGCTCCCACCCCCACCAGTCCCCTCCTGTTTTTCTCCCAGCACAGCACCTGCTCTCGCAAGTACTGTTCCACATGCATACACATGCGCGTATGCATACGCGCGCGCACACACACACACACACACACACACACACACACACACCTTTCCGTCTCTGCCTCTTGCTCAGTTTAATATGACAGATATTTTTAAGAGCTGTGTTTGTGTGAGCGAGAGAGAGCTACAAAGCAGTGTCTACTCCCTGTGTGTCACTGGGGTCTGTCAGAGACAGAAATAGCAGCAGGAACAGCAAAGGCAGGAGTCTTGTGCACTTGTGTGTATGTGTGTGTGTGCGTGCGTGCGTGCGTTCGCGCATGTCTCTGCGTCAACCTGAGCGGTCTGCCCCCACTCTTTTTGTCCTCCTCAGATAATCCCTGCCTATGAGGAGACGCACAATGGAATAAGCCTTCCTCTGCCAGATGCCCCTCATTGCCTCTTCTCGCTCACTTCCTGCGACTTGCTTTTAAAAATATTAGCACAAGCGCTGCGCTATAGGTAGTTCACTTAATTTTTTTCCCCTCCCCGCTGTATTTTTCCCCCTTTTTGGGAAGGATGAGCTCCAGCAGACTGGCGAACGCAATGCTGGTTTCTCCACCCTCGTTACCGTGTTGCCGGCAGTAAACCTTGCCTTGGAATACGCAATTCCTCCCTTCATCTTCTTCCTCCTCCTCACAGAAGCCTTTCTCCCCCAGCCCTCAGGGTGTCTGTTTCCGTGCGCACAGGAGGCTCTGCCGTCGCGGACGGGCTGGCAGACGGACGCTCCTCCTCACCGCGGTGTGAGGGAACGAGCGAGCGACCGCCCTCGCGAGCCGCGGCGCCGCGCGTGCGACGCGCTCCGATTCCAACAGGTAAACCTGCCCTGCCGCCGCGTGACCATTAAACAGCTGTAGCAGCGCGAGGCGGGATTTGGTTACCCCTTACTGGCTGCACGCTGTCCTCTTTGTTTTATAGGAGGAAAGAGACGTAGGTCCGTTTGCAGTTGTATGCGGCGCGTGTTATCTCAGCATCGCTGTGCGCCTAGCAGATGCTGAACGGTGGCGTTTTGTGTCGCCTTCGTTGCCACTGAAGAGCTGACGGTCTTGTAGACGGCAGGAAAGGGCCCCCCAAAACCCACGTCTGGGGAATACGGTCCTTTTGTTTACTCTGGCGCTGTGCGAAGAGGCGGGATCCCTATACACTGATTAGGAGGCAGAATTATTCATTAGTTCTCTTTCATCAACGGGATGTTTGTAAATTCAACAGCAGGCCATACTCCGTGTTCATTTGCACCAAATTTAAATAACGCTTACCTGTTTCACAAGCGCTGAGAACGCGCTGTCCTTTTTTTTAAGTAAACAAAGATAGAGCAGATAGGATAAACTTGAAAACCATTTCTAGCACATGGGCAAGTATTTGCACATCAGTCATTAATAATAAAACCAGATTAATGTTTTTACGCTACGGCTGGACCAGTGTCGTTAAAAATCCTGCTTCAGATGGAACCTTTTGGTAATATAGAGAGACTGGTGTGTTTTTTTAAGTTATTTCCACATCCTTTTGATGCAAAAACAGAAAGTGAGGTGCCCTTCGAAATTTACTTTGAAAATTTACATAGACGCGTAAATAAACCGAACACGAGTGTAGCGGCGCAGAAACGTTTTTTTTTTAATTATTATTATTTTTTATTTTTTTGCTGTTTTGCACTCTTGATTCCGTGAGATATGCTTTGAGCCCTAATGAGGAGGGTTAAAAATGAGAGCTTTACATTGGCTGCATTTCTGCAAAAACTAGGTTAGCTAGTGAGTGGTTATGCATGCTAAAACGCTACTCCAAAACTGGGAATTGTCTTTTTACATTTTGAATAGGGAAACTAACATCTTGACCATAACAAGGGAGTAACAAAAGTGTTTAAGGTGGTATATTATTTGCATCTCGGTAATAGTAAGACCTCTTGGTTACAAAGGCTACAGACAGTGCACTATATTGTGATTGACTAGCCATCTCTAAGTAACATCGTGTAAACGATTACCTGTCAGAGATTTTGCTTTTACAGGTATCTTGGCATTTTAATGTCAGACGGAAGGGATGATTTTGGCTTTCAAGATCTGACTGATTATAGTGTATTCATATGTTGTTTGTTGCACTTAATGTCAGTTCATAACTTTTCATTGTAGTGGTAAAAAAATAGGTTGTACAAAGTTTTACGAAGAATCAATTTTCTGTAAATTTTTTTTTTGGTTGCTAATGGATGAATTGTATACACTACATTTAAACTGAATGCATTAACTACACCTAGAATAAATATGTAAAACAACATGGAAGATGTGGAATTCACCTCTGACATTCTTTAAGATGTTGCTACTGTCCACAGTGCAGGTAGTTTTAGGTTACAGATGGCTTTTCTGAATACAGTAAAAATTGTTTCAAGCAGATACATCGGCCACTAATTAATATTAAAACAAAATACGAGCAGTGAGGTTTTTTCCTGTTGATGGGGAATCCCTGGTACAAAATTGTGCTTTAAGTGGATAAATGTAAAGTCCTCATAAAATACATCTACGTGTTAATGTAAAGCTAGTATTAGAGGAGCCACCACATGATCAATGCTATCACCATGAGCCAATGCCTACATGTTCTCTCTCTATCCAATCAGAAATAATGTTGTGAAATCGGCAGAACCAACATGTCAAATCATTGTAGGATTGAAGCCTGATTTTTGCCCCCGTCTCCACACACACACACACACACAAACAAACAAACAAACAAGAAACCCACACAACCAGTAAAAACAGCAGTATCACATGAAAGAACATGTACAAGGACAGGAACACTTTTCCTGTGCTTTTTGGTGTTGACCAATAGCTAAACTCATGACTTGACTAGGAAGACATTTAGAGATACTTTCATGGTTTTGATGTTGATCCTGTTTGTGTAAAGAATTTCTCAGATTTCTCACATCCTGACATTTTAGTGACCCGAAATACATGAGTGAGTAAATGAAAGTGTGGAGTACCTCTGATTTTGGAATTGAGGACAAAGTCCACCCAAATAGAGATATGCCTGTGTCTCATGCTGGCCTTTGAACCACAGTAGGAGCTTCACACGACACCCTTTCATCAGTTTCTCAGGGATCAGCGGGCGACAGAGGAGCATGCCTCATGTCAAAGCGAGACACGCGTGTCCGAAAACTACACGCAGCAGCCTGAAGCTCGCGGGCAGTAAGTGTGCTTGGTTAAATGATTACTTAATTTGCGTGACTAATAGTGCTTGTTTGTGTGCTTTAGGAAAGTGTTGTGATGGACGTCTGTTGGGTGAATTTTGTCGCGGGGTACTGGGACCGGATAAGGTTTAGGAGACAGATCATTCTGATTAATCGACGTTTATTTTTTTTTTAACGCTTAATTTCAGCTCTTGTTTATTTCTCACTCTGTCTATTAATACTTTGTAAAAGCAGTAATAAATCTTTTCCTTTCCTGGAGAATGCATTTTTTTGTTCTAACAATCCCATCCATCCATCCATTATCTTAACCGCTTATTCCTGGTGAGGGTCACGGGGAAACCTGGAGCCCATTCCAGAGCACATAGGGCGCAGGGCAGGGGACACCCAGGGCGGGGCGCCAACCCACCACAGGGCTCTAACAATCCCTTGTTAATAAATTAGATTTTTTTAAAGATGTAGGTTCATGTTGCAAAAAATTCTGAATTACGTTGATATATTGCATACTCCTCATATTGGTCAGAAAAACTCCTCAAAAAAGTCCCATTCAGACAGTTTCAAATATTTTCCAAAACTTACGTAATTTATTTTCCACCATTTGAACTGGTAATGTTGTTTCACAAATGTATTTGTTGTTTGTGGTTGTGCCAAGATTTTGAACAACTGTAAAATATTAAATATTTTAAAAAGACAAATGCAAATATGGATACACTTGGGTTTTCATGTGGATGTCAGGTTGTGCAAAACAAAAATGGAACCACATAAGGATTTTGTTCTCGTATGTCATTCATTTAAATCTTTGAGGTCTGAGAGCACAAAACAGCTGAAGAGCTTGCTTGAACTTTAATCTCTTTTGGAACAATTGACCGCACATATGTGCGAAAGCCAAAAAGTGCCTTTTTGCTGTGCTGCCTGATTTGGCAGAGTGCCACCCCATTAGCTTTATAACATTACCAAAATGATGAGTCACTGAAGAGGTGAATATTCCCCAGAGTAGGCAGGGTGAAAGATTGACAGTTTATAGTTGTCGTTTTCCTGATTTATCTCTTTTTCATAGCAAGAGCTGTGAAGACGCTGGTGGCTAGTGGGGAGAGGTGGAACTGGTTTTTGGGGGTGTGGCTTAATCTGTTTGGGGCAGAATGGTGGGCGTGGTCACAGTCCAGGCCTGTGTTTTTGAGGCAACAGCTGCATGTTTTAAGAGCACCAGCTGTCACCTCGGTGTCGAGTCACCACCGTTACCAGCTCGCTGCAGAAAGACGAGTGGAGGGGGCCTGTTTACTCAGCTCTCTGAGGGGAATTTTAACAGAGGCACCACAAATGTTTGTCCATATCACTGTGTGTCTGTATTCAGGTTGTACTGTCTTTGAAGTGACACATTTTGAAGGACATGTTCCCAAACAGATGGTGAAGCCCAAGAAATTCATTCTGCTTTTCCTTTTTTTCCTTTGTCTGTGAAAATAATGTGGTCATCACTAATGGCATCAAATTGAGTTGGTGAAAAAGTTTAATAAGATAATAGAAAAGTGTGAGACAGGAGGGTAATACTGACTACTGTAATCAGAACAAAGACCTTGAAATTGAATGTTTTTTTTTAATGGAGTCTTGTGCACAGCTTTCTCCTCTTTTTGAATGAAAGGAGGAGTTGCCTGTTAGAAACCCCCTTGCACCTCCCTCCTCCAGGACAGCTATAGGAGTTGTTGGCAGAATGAGCTTATTGCTAATGGCACGTAATGAGTACCTGAGAAAGGAGGGCACCGGCATGGTGGAAGGCTCCTCATCCTCACTTAGGCAGACTGAATCCGTGATGCCGTAGTGTTTCTGTTGATTGTTACATGGTCACACGTGTTTAGTGGATGAATACAGATACCAGATTGAGACATTGAATAACATGTCCAAAGGGACATGGCTGCCATTTTTGTGTATAAGACACAAACTGCAAGAACAACACAGGAAATGTACTGAAACAGACATGTGATATGGGTGACCTATATAAACATTAATGAAATGTATACAGCAAAGTGAACAGAAAAAGAATTATTAATGACCTCTGATTTAACTTTGTGCGCACAATTCTCTTGACTTTCAAGATGTCAGTTTTCATTTTTCAGATGTCAGTCTGCTTGCTGAAAGGGGGTTATGGGGTTTATTCCCGGCAGCTCGGGGTGTAAGGTGCAAACACATGCACTACTGCTCCTTCTCTTTCTCCATGTCCTTGGGTTCTGCTTAGGTTATGACAGGGAGCCGCAAACTCTGGTAATACTGTGAGGTTTTTTTTTTTTCCCCGTACTTTACTGAATCTAACTTTTTGTGAACTGTTCATATTAGTTTTTCACTGTCATTTGTTGAGACTGGTTAGTTGCTCTAATGCTAACTAAAATACTACCTTTTTTAAATTTTAAACATTTTATACTTGAAACCCTGACAATAACTGAAAAGAACGAACAAATCTGGCCTAGGTTGGCTCTGTTTTCTAGTCAACACTACAGTGAGGGAAAGCCCAAAACCATCACTGTTTTAGCATTGTTCTGCATTGTGTTTGTTCATTCATATTTAATTCTGTTCAAACCCCCCTCCCCTTTTCCAAGGTGTCTTTCTTTTCGCGTCTCTTCGAGTCTTTGCTTCGTTACCAGGCTCTCCATCTGTTTGGGAGGGCAGAGCTGCTTAGCGGTTTCTCTGTCTACACACCACACACACACGCACACACAAGGCCCCTGATCCCGCCCCCCTCTTGACTAAGCCCTCAGAAATAGACTGGCAAGGACGTGTCCTGGCAGGTGGTATGCCCGAGGCACCTTTGTGGCGGATTGTTCCCCACTCATGGCTGGGAGTCCCTTGTGAGGTGTGGTGGACTGAGACCTGACAGCTCATGCTAATTGACCAAGGTGTGATTTTTGTATCTTGGAGATTCTTAGAAGAGCTGACGTGCTTGCCAATGCATGGTGTGAATGTCGGTAAGGAAAGAATTAGCCTTGGATGCTACTGGTTTTTTTTTTTTTTTTGTCCACTGTTGTCTGGTTATGTAACTGTATTGGCTGCTTGCTTGCATGAGGCAGTCTGCCTCATTGCCTGTGTTTTGTTCCTCTGACTTTGCTGGGCTTTTGTGCTAGGAAAAGGACTGTAGCAACATTGGAACGTTTTCTGACACCAGTGGGCTTAATATGTGTGGTGTTAATTATTATTATTTTTTTTTATCATGGGTATACAGCATGAACCTTTGCTGTCACCCACTTCTGTTAAATGCCGAATGAAATGGCAACTTGCCACGTGATCATGAGGCCCATTGTTGGTTGAATGATTAATTATTTGAATTAGCTGTTGTGTATCCAAAGTAATAACTCAGTTTTTGCAACTTTAAATGGCTCATCCTTAAAGTAAGTGAAAGGGTGAATGCTAAACCCCCCCTGCCTTCTGACATGTAGCTCTTTGTGAGTGGTTCAGATGTGGGTGTGGTCCACTTTCTGTTTTTTTTTTTTTTTTTTTTTTTTTTTTTTTTTTAAAAAAATTAATATATCATGGAAAAAATTATGAGGTGTGTTTTTTTTTTTTTTAACAAAGAAGATTATAGGTTAG
>JABJVR010049114.1:0-21507 GCA_025773905.1 Chitala chitala | reverse complement strand
ATTTATTTTTATTGTGTTTCCTAAACCCCCCCTTCCTTCTTTAATTTGTTTCTTTTTTTGTGTTTTTGTTTTGGGTTTGGTCCCCTTTTTGTTTTTTTTTTTTTTTTTTTTTTTTTTTTTTTTTTAATAAACATGTATCTAGCATGGACAAAATACTGAGCTGTGTGTTTTTTAATTTTCCCATAGCAGATAATCAGTTCATTAAAGCATACTGCATGCCATCTGTTGACAGAATGGCAATATTTATTAAGCTTTTCGGTCCTTTTTTTAAAAAACGAAGTCATTTCACAGCCTGGACTTTTGATGCATGTTCATGCAGTGGTTTCACAAGCATTCTTCGTTGTATGTGTGTGTGTGTGTGTGTGTGTGTGTGTGTGTGTGTGTGTGTGTGCATGCATACGTGGTTCCTTCATGCCTATTGAGTAGCGTGGGCTCGTTCTCTACTGCAGTATAAGACCTTGGGGTCAGTTTACCCCTACAAGTCTCTGTGCAGTGAGAAGCTTTCCTGCCCACTCCCTTGATGAATGACTGTCTTAAAGCTACCCCCCATACACACTGATGGGTGACATCACTCCTTTGGGTCTCCTACGTTTCCCCATCTCCCAGAATGCCCCCAGTTTGTTGGCACTGTGTTGAGCAGCTTGCTCTTGGTTAATGTTATTTATGCAGGGGGTTTTCGCTTGTTTACACAGAGAAATCAAACCTTGTGTTTACTCTGACAACCATCTGTTTCAGACCCAACGCAGCCCGGCATGTTTCCCAAGTGTCCACGCTCTGCAGTGACAAAAGAAAGAAAGACTGTAGTTAAATACGGTGCAGACGTTTTAAATAAAGAGCCGAGTTTTGCATTGGCCTTGGGGCCTGTTTGATGTTATTTGCATCGCCGTAAGTATGCGGCCCATTTGAGGAGTCCCACTCGATATGCAACGCAGTACTGTGTCTTTGTGGGTGGAGGTCATGGTGCCTAACAAAAAACAGGTTTACGATGCGCTTTAAAATTTCCAAACTTGTCTGGGTTTTTGCTGTTCAGAACTGCTTCCATCTTCGAGATCGTGTCAGGGCCACACGGTTTAATTTCCTTCGTTCGTTGTCTTCGTTGTCTGTGGGCGGACGGGGCGCGGCGGGGGAGTGAGTGGATAAGGCTGCGGGAACATTACGTCCAGGTTGCAGCAGTACTGTAGTTGTTCTGCATTCCACACTCTCAGTGCGTGACCGTCCTTTCGTTCCCATATTTGATATGTTTCTCATATCCGGTCAGATCCAGATGAGGCTATAAGAAGATGTAGTGAAATGTTTATGTGCGTGTATGGTTGTCACAGTGCCAGTGCATGTCCTGTGATGGAGCTTTTCTGATAACACTGCTATTAACCATGTTGTACTGCACTGAACCGAGCTCTGGCATTTCTCCTTTATATTTCACGTGAACCATACTGTACCGTGTTGCACGGTCCCTGCTCAAAAGCAAGCTTTCCGGACTCCACTCTGAAGTAAACTTGACTACATCACAGTATAGAAGTGAAATGAGAATCAGGTTCCTTTGCTGGGTGCAGGTGCTTAGTGAAGCTGATGTACTGTTTGGTTTTGTTGTAAATGCAATTCAAGATGGAAAGTGTGCAAAACTGGCACAATGAGGAGCTGTAGGCACTTTTGGCTGTTTGGTTGGAGGAGAAGGTACAGCGGGCCTTGAAAGGGTCAGTCAGACACAAAAAGAGGTTTTGGAGGATATCTGCTTAATCGTCTAAAAGCATAACTTCCTCATTATCGTGACCGTTATGTATAACTGTTGCATAAATGGTCTGCAGAAACGTCCGAAGCTGTGGGTGCCATGAACACATTACAGAGCTGTTGTGTGCAGTTGTGTTGCTGTTTTTGACACGTCTTGAATACACGTAATTTAACATCCTGTAGTTAAGCAGTACCTTTCTCATAGCTGCTAAAACTGGTGCGTCTGTGGAGAACCGTAAGGTCATAAAAAGGCAGCCAAGCGCCTCCTCAGCTCGATCAGCCACGGCTTGCTGTCCTTGACGTTAGCCAGCGGTTGTGGATTTTGATGACGATGCAGGCTGTAGAATTCAGCCACACATTAGAGTCTTACCCAGGTTTGGTCTGTTTCAACATAAGGGCTTCCCAGTGGAACTGTTATCAAAGCAACAGAAATGCAGAATAATACCTTTATAATGAAGTGTTGTTCAGGAGAGCAATAGTACTATGAAGTACTCAGACAAAGCATGTATTGGGTCAAGTGTTAGATGGAGCCTTGCTGTTAAGGTTTGAGGAAATGTGACTTTGCGTGAGGTTCTTTTAAAAAGGGGAAAAGTGTGTGTGCAGGCTTTGACTATAATAAGTGTGAGGTACATGTACGGTTAAACAGTGAAGAGAAATGTTGCAGTTGAGTATGTTGGTTTTAGAGCAGTTATGTGTTATGCCGTGTCGTTATATTGTTGCTGAAGGGTTGTAGAAGACTTTGGGATATTATGGAATAGGTGTTAAAAGATGATGAAAGGGAACCTGGAACTGTGATGCTCTGTAGAATGGACAAAAAGACTCGCATGCAAGCGTGGGTGGGGAACGCTGTGCTGTAACCCGCCAAGTCAGCATCACCATCATCGTAAATCACTGAGGCCTGTGACATCAGATCACCCATTCTCTGGAAGTTTTCCAGTTTTTTTTTTTTTAACTCCACGTTCACTGTGTGTCCTTGTAACAATGTGAAAATAAGATTGAAATTTCATGCCCTTACACACGTAATCATCAGGATTTCTGGATGCTGTACATGATAAAATATTTTCGGTGCATAGCTGAGGTTATCCAGTTTTGTCAACAGTCCAGAAAACCAAATTTGCATCCCAGAAGTCATAGCAGTAGGATCATGTTCCTTTAGATTACTATGGAGTAATTATTAGTTTTGCCAGTCTTTTGCTTTTGTTCATTTGTTCTTGAGTGACAGGAAGATATGGTTAAATGGCACAGTCGTCTGTTTAAAATTTGTATTAAATCATCCAGTGTCAAGGACCAAGAAAAGAATCAACACATGGAGACTTGAAAAAGGGTGCTGTATGTGAACGCACACACTGAAGTTCAAGGTTCAGTCATGAAAGCCAAACATGCAAAGTGCCAGCATTCATGAGACTGAAAGTAATACTCAGTTATCCCCCCCCCCCCAGGATTATTTCATTTCAGTGTAGTACAGATTTTAACCTTGGGCCCAGGTAAGGTGCAGTGTGTCTGGTGGCATTGACGCTTACCGTTTGTAGCAATCTAGCAAGATTCGTTTTCTAATCAGACTCCTGTTTGGCAGCTAGTGATCGGCACTCCTGTCCTACAGCTTGTGGTAAAAGAAGTGTTTCTCTGTGGAAACACGACCATGAAATAAGGCACAGAGAATTGTAATAAAGAACGCCAAAATGGTTATGAAACTGTTATTGAATCCATGATTCCTTACACAATGAAATGCGTACTGTTGTTAGGGATACATGCAGGCGTTTTGATTTAAATTCAATGCTTATAACGTGCTCTGTTCTTTAAAGGTCGCTGCTTTTGTTTAATATTTTGTTGGTTTTGTTGCGTTTTCTGAGCGGAGGGCAGCAGTTATCCTCCCTAGTACTGGAACACGTTAACAGAGCAGCAATCATCGGGATGTTTCATTTGTATATTATTCACTGTCAATGTTTTCTGGGAAGTTTATCAGATGACTACGTCATTAGATATAGACATTGTACACATCTGAATCGATTTAACAGCAAACTTCCAAAAGACCTTCAGAATTTTTAGGTTGCTCTCTGATTTGTCTGCTTTTTGGCTTCTGACATTGTGTGATTCAGTTACTTAAATAGCGTTCATGTAGTCTCCATGACAGTGGCATCCAATTCCAATTTAAAATATTTTAAGATTATTGTTTGGTCTAAGTTTAGTATGCCTTTAACCAGACCTTTTCCGATACCTGTGCTGAAGCGAAGTGCTTTTGTAACTGCTTGCAGCGTGGGTTTTTAATACCTTACACTGCCGTATCAGAGCACGTTGGATAGGTCAGCCTGCTGAAAGAGGCCCTGTTGTGTTTCAGTGTCTGAGTCCAAGTGAAACCGATACTTTAAAACCGTATAAAAGCAGTTTGTCTTTGCCTCTTCAGTAGTTCCGGACTTTCTGCCTACCACCTTTGGAAACATTTAAACTGCCTTTAAGAGAGTTTGTGGGTGAAAGCCAGTGCTTGTTAGATGATATGTGGAAAATATTAAGCTAATTTCAGAACCTGCTCTTTTTTGTCTAAATAATTTGGAAAATACACTGTTTCACAGAACTGAGTAAGTGGAAAATTAATAGACTGATACTTTGGTGAATGGCGTGTAATACATCATCTGACATTTGCTTGCACTGTACGCTGATTTCAGAGGACTTTTGCTCTTGGACTTCCTAGTGGAGTGTGTCTTGGCTCTTTATAGTGTACTCGTGTACACACAAGTCTGTCTATGTGTCCAATTTATTGTCCTTAATACAACTGTTGTTTATTATGGAGGATGGCTTGAAAAACAGGGATTAGTTATGATTTACAAAAGGGACCGGATTGGTTAGTGTCTGAGCATGAGAAAGCTGTTGCTTATTTAAACGTCACTTGTGTCCTTTTTTTTTTTTTTTCCTTGGGATCAAAACCAAACTGATGAGGACCGTGCAGTTATGGTCATGTGATACAGAAACCCCCACTGCCGCCTGTGTTGAAGGTTGCTCCGTGACGACAAAAACAAAATAAAACGATTAGCACAATCCACAGAAACAGACCAGGCTTCTGCGACATCGATGTTAGCTGCATAGTTCTCGCTGATAAACCCTGCTCTCCTTATTTGCTAACAAAACACAGAATTATTTTTGAACTGCTAAGACGCGCGTAATGCGTTGTACTTCGGGCAGGTAGTAAAGGAAGTAGTGTATAGTAGTAGGGTGTAACATTACTTGTGGATGTTGTGAACACAAGTTAGTCCTATGTTGTGAACACAAGTTAGTCCTAATGGTAAAGCTGCTTTTAAAAAAGTGGCATAAAACTGGAAGTTCTCCAGTGTGTCCTTCAGCGATTGGCTGTAAAACGCTGTGGAGGAAGTAAGCAGCACGCTGCAGTTTGGATTGTGGATTGCTCTGCTCACAGTACAGTGTTCAGTTGCTTTCTCCACGCTGTGTTCAGGTGGCTTTGTGGAAAACGGGCCAGCAGCAAGCCGTGCTTAGGTTGCACACCTGGGGAAGGTGTGAGTGTGAAACAGGCTGTCTCATTACAAGGCCGTGCCACGCTGAGCGACGACCACAGTGGGTGCCCGCTTCTCTGAGAAGCGCAGACCAGGTTTGCCAAAATGATTTCAAAGGCTCGTTTGTGTGATTGCACGTTTTCTCCTCGGCGTTTTGGATGAATCGATCGTGTTCACACAACACAGTTATGCGATGCGCATGCAAAGCAGTTCCTGTTAGATGGAGTTGTTTGGGTTGTGTGTGGCTTATTGGCGCATACATACACACACACACGTTAACGTGCTCTACTTTGACCCATCCAAAGGTGTAAAGTTGTTCGTCGAATGCCAACTGGTAGCTTTTGGGTGGTGTGGTGAAACTGTGTGTGATTCAGAAGAAGACAGAATTCATGTTGTGGGTGGCGTGGGGCGGGGGGGGGCGCTGTTAGTGGAAAGAAAAACAGAAACTTTCTAAGCACTCTGGCAGGAAGTTGAAGGCCTTTTCCTGACTAAAGATAGTGCTGACCCCAGCACCACCATATGCAGGGTGGGGTGTACTGGGATTGGGCTGGAAAATCACAGCTGAGTGAGAGCGAGATTTTCAGCAGAAGTGAAATCTCTAATCAAGCAGCTTTTTCTGATCTTAAATCATAGTAACTTTTACCTTTTTCCTTCCCCTGCTCCTTCTTGTTCTACCAGTTTGTAATTGGTTTTCATTGCTGCCCTGCCACACGTCATGGGACAGCACCTAGTTAGTGGAAAAACCGTTGAATTAGGCCAAGGCCGTACTGGCCTTATTCGCTACTTGAAGGAGAGGCATAACATCATACACGGAAATTTTGTGTTCAGTCCTGTGACGCTTTCCTCTGCGCATGAGGAATGTCTTATGTGTTAAGGGAGGTTTTCTGAACAGGCCGCTTTTCTGTTCGCCTTGCAGGTTCTTCAGAGCTGTCTTCGGAAACACCCCTCACGCCGACCCCCCCTCAGGCACCGGCCCGCCCCGGCCCCAGCCACGCTCACGCCCCCCCCGTGAGGCCCAGGAGTCAGAGCTCGGAGCCCGGGGGCGCCCCACAGCGTGGCGGGATGGAGGTGGGCATGCGAGTGGTGCGTGGCATCGACTGGAAGTGGGGCAGCCAGGATGACGGCGAGGGCCATGTCGGCACGGTAGTGGAGGTGGGACGCCAGGGCAGCACCACCACACCCGACAAGACAGTGGTGGTGCAGTGGGACAATGGCACGCGCACCAACTACCGCACGGGCTACCAGGGCGCCTACGACCTGTTGCTTTATGACAACGCCCAGATTGGTGAGTCTAGCACAGGCCGTGCCAGCATAGTGCCCAGGAGGGTGTAGAGAGCCCGGCTCAGAACATCACCTGTCCCATGAACCACGGTTTGCCACATTGTTGTTGCAAGTTATTTTAAATGTATGATAATAAATGTGAATGCGTGGTTTGTTGTAAGCAAACACACTGGGTACTTTTTTTTGTTGTTTCTAGTCATTGGGTCATCTGCTGTTGGTTGGCAAGTTTTGTTGTCACTCCCTGTCTTCAGACACAGATTTGTCCTCGTGGGTGACATGGGTCACATTGATGGCTGTTAAACAGATCGGATGTCTTCTGTACACAGCGGGCAGGTGTTAATTCTGTACTAGATGGGTACAGACGTGTCCTTACTGGGATTAGAGCGGATTAAGCGTGTTGCACACTCCAGTCTATGCCTTTTCCTAGCTCAGAGGGTCGGTTCGTTTCCCCTTCCTCTGACATCTGGAGGTGTCTGCTAGAGTTTACATCCAGTTGCCCCACACAGCTCAGGAACATGAGGAGGAGGAGCCGGAGATCACACACACACACACACACACACACACGCTGTCAGCCATCACCTCAGACTGCTGGCAAATAAAAACCATGGCACAGCCCTGGGTTGTGGGCTGTAGGAGCCTATTCTGGGTTTTTGTTCACCGGGAAGCTCCACATGTTAGGTGGAGCGGTGGTAGAGCATGCTTGGATTCAGACTTGAAACTGAAATACAAACTCAACACATAAATGATCATGAGATTGTTGCATATTGACAAAGTGCATTTTTTTGAACTGGAAGTTCTTCTTGATGTAAAGTGGCTCAGTTACAAAGCAGTTTGCTCTCGTACATCAGCAGCATTCCAAAGATGCCATGCTGTGCCAGGCGCACACACCCCCTGCTGTTACAGAATGTGAAACTCTAAAGACGCAGTGCCATCAGTCAGCTTGTACAAGCGTCATGAGCGAGGTGGGGGATTAGCCTGGGGGGGGCTGAGATTCGTGTTCCTTTCTAAAGGGCGATTTACTGCCTTTGGTGTGCCCTCATTAATGTCACCCGGCTAATGCCCAGAGAAGCTTGTTTGTCCTGCCTGGTTTCTCTTTCTCTTCTGCAGTATTGAGGAGTCTTGCTGAGAGCACGAATGTCACTGGGCTAGGGTTGGGTATCATTTAGATTTTATCGATTCCAAATGTGATTCTGATTCTGCTTATCGAATCTGTTCCAATTCCAGTATGATTTAAAAAATAAAAAAATAAAAAAAGGGCCAGAAAGTTTTAGTAGCAAAAAACAACAAAGGTTACACAAAGCAGTTAAGCCATTTCCATATTTTAAGAACAGGGTATTTCAATATTAATATTTCTTCAAACTATATACCTACAAATTCACAAAGGTAAATTGTGTGTGCGCATGCGACATCTTGCACGTTAATGCAAGAATAATAGTACCAGAACTGGACTTTTTAAAAGTATCAGACCTACATAATTAAGATAGAACTCTTCATAGGCTCCTACCATGGTGTTCAGGTGAAGCTGTGTTCACCTGCAGTTATCTTAACCTGAGCACAAATCAGTCGTCTGTAAAGGACCCAATGACAATGGCCGTTTATCAATTTGTCTGTTGATTTGAGTCTCATCTATAGGTTTGTGCTACACTGTAAAGTTATGGTACAGTTTCATTATGTTTTGATCTAGTAAAAACATTACTGATCTATTGCATTTAGATTTTTCTCCTCTCTGTAATGTAGAAGCTCTATGTCGTGGCTTCTTTTCATACTGCCAAAACAAAAACGGCAACATTAGTTGTACTCTTGCTGCACACAACTGAAACCAATTCAGAAAGAAAAGATGCATCCAAATCAATGTCCTTGCATACTGAATGGCATGAAAACATTGTTCAGTGATATAACTGGAAAATTATGTTTAGAATGGTAGTATGTCTGTGGCTTTAAGTGGCCCAAGACTTTGGGAATTTAAAATTGTTCTTGATACAGCTTGCAGATGGAAACTATTTAACATGTCTACATAAGTTTGTCATATGATAAACACAAATATGTTTCAGTTACGTGCAGTCATACACCGTCTAAACCTTTAATAATTAAACTTTCTAGCTAGTTTGCTTTGCAAAGCTGACGCTTAACCTTAGAAGTTACGCACCAGCATTGCATAATAAAACGTTTTCATACATTCAAAAGAAACTTAAACTTGACTAGAACACAGTCAAATGCTGCATTTTTTTTCAAACTTCTCCATTAGATGATAGTGTACAGTAAACTTCCGGAGCGGAGGCGTTGAGGCTGATTGTTGAGCTGAAATAAACTGAAAAAGTTGAAATCACCCATGAGCCCTGTGATGGCCAATGTAATTTCATGGTTGACCGCACCGCCTTAAATCCACCACTGCATATTGAAAATGTGTGCAGGAATCAAAAAAAAAAAAAAAAAACTGAAATTCAAAAGTTTTATTGACTTCCTGATTATTGGAAATTCATTATTTAGGGTGTTGGAAATTTGGAACCAGTTCTAATCTGTAACTGTTTTTCAATACCCGTCCCTAAATCAGGCTGCGGATGCTTCCTGTGGATGCTTCCCTCTCTGTATGAGTGCAGCTGCTGAATGATTTGAGAAGGAAGTTTTTGTTACAATATTAAATAATGTGACATGTTTCCTCTTTTTATTTCAAACTGAACTCACTGAAATGATGTGCATCAGTAGTTACTTTGACAAACTACTGCTTGCATACTGCCTACTGCTTCTCCGTAGGACATGGGGTGGCTGGAATATTTTCATGTCACCAGGTGGCGGGGTGGGGGCAATGAACTGCCCGTACTGCTGTCACAGGACCTCACCCATGCTCAGATGAGCCCCTTCACCTCTTGGCAGTTTATGCAATTAGCATGTAAAGTGGATGTTACTAAGTAACGGAGAAGGAAATTAAATGGAAGATGCCTGTTTAGAGATGGGAGCAACTAGTGTCATGTCAGACATGGTCAATAAGCATACATTGTTAATTTAACTCTTTTTCTCTAACACTAATTTGTGATGCAACTCTAAAATTGTAATTTCACCCAAGTTTTTTTTTTTTTTTTTATTAAATTTTTTTTTCTCCAGAATTTTAGAGAAGGAACCACAGGGTTTTTTTTTTTTTTTTTTTTTACTCTGATGGTATGGCAGCACCTCAAGTGACCCTTTCCCTGTCCTTGTGATGTCACAGGTGTGCGCCACTCCAATATCATCTGTGATAGCTGCAAGAAGCACGGCATTATGGGGATGCGGTGGAAGTGCAAGGTGTGCTTTGACTATGACCTGTGTACGCAGTGCTACATGAACAGCAAGCATGACCTGAGCCACGCCTTCGAGCGCTACGAGACAGCCCATTCGCAGCCGTAAGTTGTTGCCTCCTCTTCCTCTTGCAGTCCTATGATGTGTGCCAGGGAGCTCCTGTTGTGTTCTTTGGCTTTTGCCACTGCAAGTCTTGAGCACACAAAAAAGTGGTGCGTGGTGTTTGTTTTAGGTTTCTCCAAGGTATGAACTCATATCAGACTACCATTTAAAAAAAAAAAAAAAAAACTTTTTTCATAAAAAATGGTCAGGTTCAGCATCCTGATCATTTTTACCAGTTTAGACAAATTGTTTAAGATGAATAATTACAATTTCTGTCTTTTTTTTTTTAACCAGTCAGAAAGATCATCATCCTGGCAGATATTTAAAACAAATTTTTATTTACAATCATAATAAAAGACAACATAAAAATAAAGGACAACAGTGAATATAACGAATGAAATACAATAAAAACATGAATACAACAGAATTTGTCCTCTTCTCTGGTCTGAGGCATTTTTAAAGAATGAACTGTGTTAATGTTGGGAAATGTTAGTGTATGAGAACTAACAATTATTGAGCTCAACTTATGATTCAGAGTAAGTAATTAGGTTCCCGACTGTGGCATTGCAGGTAATGTGATGTGGCTGTCTTGGGACTTGGAAACCATTCTCATTTTGTTATAAATTATTTAAAAACCTGGGAGCTGATTGGTTGATCCACTCATTTGTTTAACAAGGCTGCACATCGATGTTGAATCCCAAAAGCTTCCCTGAGGGGCTCCTGTCAAGGCTGGACAGAGGAGTACAGATGCGGTCAAGTTGTCTTGCCTTTATAAATAATTCATAACCCCGTTACTCACAGATGGGCCCAGCCCAGGGCAGTGAAGTGGGGGGAAATTGTCTTATTAAAAATATCAAGTCTGTCTAATACACTGAAAATAATTGCTGTTGGACTAGCGTAAAAATAAAATGCCTACATTGGTTCCATATGATAAAATTGTTTTCTTAAAAGGATTTATTTTCAGTCTACTTAAACATGTAAAGGAAGCATTATTTTATTGTAGAGAGATGTACATTGCCATGAGTCTTTTATATTTGTTGGTTTTTTATGTTAATCCAACAAATTTTATAATTTTTATTTTTTTATTTTTTTATTTAAATTGCAGTTCTATGCTTTGGCACTCCAACATACAGCAGCTTGTCCCTGAGATGTGCATGTACCTTTCATGCCAAGAAACGGCCCATCACGTTTTCAGGTTTTTCCCAGCACACCTTGCTATTCCTGTTTTGAAGTGGCTTCAATAAAAGCAGATTTTCCATTCTGCCAAATTAATACCGTTCATAGTTCGTCATTTGCACGTTAACTTGCATTTGTGCCAAGTGTAAATCAGTCGTTTTGAATGTTGGAAATCCTGCAGTGACAGAATAAGGACATTCTTTTCACAAGAAAAGATGGGTGTAAGAAAAGGAACTGCGCCAGGTGAAATGTTCTCCCCTCCCCGATGCTTGGTGGATAATGGCTGCTCCTGAACACCTCTGCATTCTTTATGTTCGGCTCCTGGGTGCTGCAAAATTTGTACCCAAGTTAACAGAGTTGTTTTGATACACCACGTCACTTAAATACAACCTCCCCCGCCCTACCCCCAAGTCCAGATGCTGGATTTTTATTGGCTCATTCCTTCCGCTTTACTGCTGTTCTGAGGCTTTATCACCAGCCTGGCGTGGAAGCGATGGGAGTGGGAAAGGGTCGGAAGGTGCATTGTGGACACGCACACTGCCAGCCCTAGATGCTTTATTTCCCAACCTGCACCTTGTTTTGCACACAGGTCCCACCCCCTTTGCCGTCTTTATCACTGCGAACCATTGCGTCCGTGAAAAATTTGCCCTCTCGGCAACCCTGCTCTGTTCCGGGATACGTTAGTGGTCGATAACATTGCTTTAATTGGTGCGTGACAGCAGGAAAGTTTGGCTTCTGGCCACCATTTAACTTTGCTTTAAGAGATGCAGTCCGCTTGCAAAGGAGTCTAAAGCAAGCCGAGCCCTCTTTACAGCTTTGGCCCTGCTCTGTGCAGCACATTGGACAGCAGGTAAGGTCCCACTGTGCAGGGGACTCATGGCAACAACAACAAAGCCAATCACCAGTGCTGACCTCAGGATCTTGGATACTGTTACTATGGTGTTTGCAGCCTTCCCAGCGCCCTTTCCTGTGGTGTCACTGAAGTGGAAAAAGCGAGCGTGAGACCTTCTGTAGATGAACAAATGTGTGTTGATATAGGTTGTGCTGTGGTGTGGGTCGATAGGCAAGGAACACAATGTAAGGACAGAGCTAATGGCAGTCAGGCTGTGCTTCAGCCCCGTCCTCACTGACAGTCAGCGGGCATTCGGGTGTGTGCGTGTGCGTGTGGGAAAAGCAGCTGGGCAGAGTGCGTGTCAAAGAATGATAATGCACATAATGTAAGATGTTCACTACATCACTATACTCACTATTCACAAGTGTGTGTAGTGCCTTTTTGTTTAAAAAGGAAAGTACATGTAAGAAGGACCTGTTGTGAATAATTGCAAAATGACAGTTTAATGATCTGATGTGAGTTGTAGCCGGTCTCTGTCCGTACCCTCGTGTTTTTGTAGCATGAGCGGTGAGTGATGGCAGTCGTGGCCATGGTGGCCAGATGAGCATGGGATGCAGGGGTCTCAGTCTCATATTGGATGTTCATGCCACAGGTGATGCTTCACCTCAGAATGATGGGGTGATGGAAAAGGCAGACCGATGGCAAGTGCTCCATGGCGTGACTGACATGTGATTTAAGCAGCTGTCTGTGGCTGACGGACTGTGGTGGCTGAAACTTGCACTAACCTTCTATACACTTACACTAACCTTCTATAGCAACAAACCTGTCATCCACACTACCTGTATTAACTGTGTTGCGTTATTAATCTAGGAAGGCGACATTGTGACAGACATGAAACATGTAGCATTAAAAAAAAAATTATTGCATATGCATGTGTGTAAGTAGAGAAATTTAGGTCTTAAAAATTAGCTGTAAAAATAGGGTTGACTTATCCACAGGTCAATATAATTTCTCCAGTGCTTATGAACATAGACTATGGGTTATAAGGTGTGTGAATGTGACACATGAGTACAACAACTTCCATACACAGTATGTGTACAAACTACTGACTGCTAATGGGTTGAGATTAGATTTGTGTGACATGCTGATTTAATTATAAGAAAAGAAATAAAATGTCCAGGCAAAATTTATTTGGTGCAATATTGTTGTACAGTTATGGATTTATCAACATTATTTATATACTGCAGATTCTTTCTTTAAATTGTTGATCTTATTCAGGATTAACTTTAATATTCCCTTCATTGAGATGTACTAAGATCGTATTTCACAAGTCACTTGATTATACAGCTGATCCTTGCTGGTACAGTGTCATCTTATTGCCTGATATCGAAAATGTAGAGCAGGTGTGTCCAAGAACAGGTCAAGACAGGGTTTTCTCTCAGGAAGTCATACTCCCGGGAGTGTTTTGAGAGATGACAGATGGTCTCGTCCCCTTCTTTCCTCTGAGGAGAAGTTAAGATGGCTGCTTTCCAGGTTATTCCCCCACCCCCACACATGGATGCAGGGAGGGTTTTTTGGAAGCCACCAGTGGGCTGCTTGTAACCTGGGGTCTGAGTGTGCGTGGCTCTGCACACACTCCCAATGATGGTGTCTTCAACTATCGTGATGCCCCGCGGTGCCGTATGCCCAGCCACACAGGTTCATGCCACTATAAAGGGAGAACATATTTCTTTGTGCCAAGGTGTGAACAGGGTGCAATGTGGCATCATGTGGAGGAGCCTTTGTGGACCATTTGATTGTGCCGATTTTGTGCCCATAGTCTTTGTTCATAAGCACTCTCTTGTAGAGAGCGTGTGCCGTGCCTCGCCTCCCGATTCAGCAAGTGCGTGCACGGCCTCGCCTCTCAATGCGGCGATCGCAGGTTTCTCTGCAGAGTGCCGGACAGCAAGCCCTCCTCTGTTGCAGTTTTACTGCAGGAAATGAGCCATCCATCATGCGGTGACAGGACCCACCAGGAGGAAGACCATGAGTCCTTGTTGCTAAATTTCCATATTGATTACCGTCCTGTTTCTATAGCAACATACCTCCCACCCATCAATGTTTGACAGCAGACTGTAGTAATATATTGTCATATATTTTTTTAAGTGTATCAGATTTGACTTAAATGTATGTGTAAGTGAAATGAAGGAGATGCAGGAGTCCCTCTGATTACTTTCTGGGCTGCTCTTGGACAGTGAGCATAGAGCACTGTGATGAAGGGCCTCCCTGAGGTGATTCTGCTGTATCTTGCTGCTGTCCTTTGGGTTCAATACGCCACACTTGATTGTGAAATAGCTTTGTTGCCTTTGGGTTTTTTTTTTTCCTTTTTCTTTCTTTGGACAGTGACCAACCTACAAGGAGCACATGAGCAAGATTTTCTGAAAGCTTATCGACGAGCTATGAAAAGGTTCCTCTTTCCTTTTTAATGCAACCGTGAACACTGCGCATGTTTTTTATTTTGCTAGTTGCAGTGTTTGCTGTGCTCTTCGGTCCTTGTGCGATATAATGGGGTAATCCAATTCCTCTGTCATCAGAGGCTTGCATCGTTTTAGCTCAGGCAAGGTTGCTTTGCTCTGGCGATGAATGCAGTGGATTCTGGGTAGCTGTTATCCCACTTAAAGTTATTACACCAGCACTCTGTTTTTAGTGGAGTTCTGTTGTTTGTACAAACAGGAGTAGAAGCGTGATGTTTTTCTAATATGTTCTGTATTGCCAACTCTAGTGCAGTTATGAAAGCAATGGAACTAGGCATGCTTTTGAATCACTGCCCTCCCGCCCGCCCCACCGAGCAGAAATTGTTAGAATGGCAAACAGCGGTCATGCTATGAATCCTGACTTCCCTTTCTTCTGTTTTTGGTCTTACCTCAGCAGAAAGTCTAAACTTTTTTCTTCTCCTATTTTCAGCAGCTGTGATTGAGTCCATTTCTTTGGTCCTGGTGGCCAGCAGTCTGAGCAGAGCAATGATCGACGTCAGTGTGTGCTGTGTTCGCACCCAGTGATGGTGTGGTGTCTCACAGTTTAGTTGGTTATGGAGTCCTCAGAGTTTTTCTCTTGAACCAAACCAGGGAGTGAGATATGCTACATATTAATATAACTTTGAGTTTTTATTTAATTTTTATTTTTTTTTTTTGCCATGGCTAACACAGCTACAGTGGCAGACAATGTCTGTCTGTTTCATTTCTTTAAAACTCTGATTCATGTCTAAATTCTGGCAATGGCAGGATAACAAACTGTTTTGTTATTGGAAGTTTAGATATTTTTCATCAATTTTCTTCTCTTTTTTAAAGTGTCCCTCTACAACTGAAAAGAAAAACTAACGTTTCCTATAAGGTGGTTACTTCTGGTGTTCAATAGACAATTCTTAATATAGACATTTGTGTTTCATTTGCTTCTTATGAGAATGTTTTATTTATTTATTTATTTATTTATTTATTTCTTCAAACAATGTGGAGGTTCCTGACCCCCCCCCCAAAAGCATGATGGTGCCCTGCATAATGCCCAGTGGTTTTTTTGTATGATCGATACCTGGCAACACATGAGCTCTGAGGTAAAGAGGAGTGTGTGCGTGCGTGCCTGTGTGTGCAGTGTGCGCATGACAGATGAGGCATATGGACACACATATGTCTATGGGAAGCAGCAAGTGATGCCAACAGCACCAACCTCCTGGCTGGCTAATTGGGCCAGACGTATCCCAGTTAGGCCTTATCTTGAAGGCTTGGTGTTTCACTCTGCTTTGAGCCTTGTTTTGATTTTTACTGTCAACTCTTATTCTGGCTTTTATTCCCGTGGACCGTCATCCCAGGCCCCATGCGCCCCTAACTGCTGTTTTTCTTGCCCATGTTTTTAATCCAGTGGTGTAGGAAAACAGAGGCCAAAATGCCCCGGTCTGGATTGAATGCAGTCTTGTTCTGAGAGCCTAGGTTCCAGTTCAGAACATAGCACATGAGGTTCTATATTGGGTGGACACATCTGAATAGCGGAATAATCCTCTTTGACTACTTTCCCTAACAGATGGCCAAGCGCATGATACACATAGACATTAGATTTGGAGGCATACAACAGGGACACCAATATGTAACTGTTTCTTTATCACAAAAACATTTACCCTTGTTTTTGAGAAGTATTCGCTATGTCCGCTTTTGTTTAAAGATAAGTTAATGTCACGCTTTAATGGCCACATACACTTGTGCTGACGTGGTCTTCACACATTAGTAAGAAGTAAATAAATAGATTGAATCCATGTGGGTGTCTGACCATGTGCTGCAAAGGAAGGGATGAGACTTGAGTATGACCTTTTTTTACAAAGGAGTCAACTTGGCCAGTGTCACAAATGTGCATTTAGTTTGCTTAGGGGCACCGTAGAATTTGAAACTTTTTTCTACTTGCCATATCTTTGATTTAAATTTGTCAACATCATTGGCATTCTTGCATATCTGACACTTTCAGCAGTTTGAGATATTAATTTTTATATGAGGAAAACAGAACATCAAGTAATATGCAGTATTGTAGCCGAAATCGGCCGCTCCATGTGAGCACAGACAGGGGCGAGAGTCAGTGGAGCTGACTGCTCTTTATGTCCCGGTGCTGTGTGCCTTACCAGCGCTACATGCTCTCCCACCTTTCCACCTCTTACAGCGCATCGCCAGGGGAGCTGGCACTCAGAAACACACTCCCCATGGAGTAGTAGTAAAATCTCACACACACGCACACACACACAACATAGAACATAGATATACACTTAGAAATAGGACTGTGGTAAACAGTAACATGACAAACATGTTTAACGTCTCCTCGGTCTCTGTCGGTGCTGCAAGGCCTGCAGATTAGAGATCTGGTTGCTGCAATGTTTTTTTTTTTTTCCCCCCCTTTTCCAGTTGTTCTACATTTTTCTAATAGATTACCACACAACGATGCTTTGTTTTCTAGCACTGAATTTGCAATACACAGGTAGGACATAGGTAGGTATCGAAATGAAAAGGTACAGACCCACAGATTTTTCTGCATGCCATTCTGGTTTTGCTCCTGTTGAGTTTATTTTGGAGACATTTCTTTCTACCTTCTGCTTTTGTTGTACAGGTTTTGATTTCAGTTTTGCTGTTTCTTTCCCACTATGCTGTTTGTCTGGTGGATGTTTTGTTTGTGTTGACTTGTTCTGAGGTTTGTTCATTGTATATACAGACTTCGGTGTCATCTTACCAATGAAGAGCTGTTGAAATATTATGGGATTGTGATACCAAAGCAGCAGTCAAACCTCATTCAGTACTTAATTCCAGACTTTTAGGTGTAGTTCTCGATTCCCAAAATCAAATCTGCTGTGAAACGGTGTTTTGTCATATCTGATAATTCATTGCATTGTGGCGAGCAAAACTTTTAAGATGCTATCTTGATAAAAGACAGAGTGAAGTGTCTCCTGGTTCTAAATGTTTTCATTTGTGTAACTTCACAGGGATCTATGAGTAAAAGGAGGGTCTCTGTGATTGTGCAGAAACATGTTACCAAGTTATTCTGTCATTCGCACCATGACAAGTAATTCTCATTCGTTCCTTATGGGAGACTTTAACAATTTACAGATGGAGTGGTGATTTGTGCTTTTGGTGTCTGAGGGAAAGATCTGAAGATTGTGATGTTGTAAGTGGTTGCTGCCCTTCCTGAATAAACAAGATGGCTTTGTGTGATTGCAGTTTATGTACAGGTTAGCTGTATTCAGGAGCTGCTGCATTTGATATAGCTGGATGGCAGGTTTTCTTTTTTTTTTTTTTTGTAATAGATTACTTGTTACGGCAGACCTTTTACCTCATTACTTCAACTGCTGTTCTGTATCAGTGCATAAACAGACTTACCAGACGGCCTCAACATTCGTTTCCCCCATGTTTGCGTCATGTGAAGCCAGTTTTTGTGTGCAGTTACTATTATTGTTTTTAAGGTATAAACAAGAACGGAGAGCGTAGACAAAGACCAGAACACTCTGCACACCATCTTGGGCCATGTTCAGCTGCTGTTCCCCCGGTGGTTTGTCTACAAGATCGAAGGCGCTTCTGATTTATTGCCGTTGACCAAATGCTGCAGTGCCAGTTTGGTGCTTTGCATTTTTTGCAGCATCCCTGTTTTCTAACTGTGCTGAGCTTCCCAAAACCAACTTTGCTAATTGATAAATTTATTTTATAAACTATTCATACCCTTCCTTTCTCTCATTCCCCAATTTTCCTTAAACTCTCATTGAATGTAACATTTACACATTCAAGTGTAATTTTTTTTTTTATTGGTCAAATGAATCCACTGAGCAAAGGAAAGGTTTAATGGATCATAGTAATGTAATAATTGTAATAATTCTTAATGTCGTGTTTATTCCTGTTGGCTGCCAAGCTGCTAGAATGAAGCTCGAGGACTCCTGAGTCAACCCCCCCCCCACCAATTTTGTTTCCTTTTATTTTAATTCTTGACTCTGTTTTTCTCGCCCTGTGTATTAAGGAGGAGGGGTATGAATGTGCAATTCCATGTGGGGAATGTCTTGGGATTTGACACGTCAGCACAGCAGCACTTAACACATTGTACACATAGGTCAGTTTCTCAGAGGGGTTGTCAAGAAGGAAGCTCGCACTTGGCCAGCCTGGAGCTGCTTACTGGGATATCTGTTGTGTTTGTCCATTTTGACCTAGGTTAGAGTGAGGCCAAAGACACGAGATGGAAGTTGGCGGGATGGGTTTTCCATATTTTTTAAGCAGTACACATGGCCTCTCTGAAATGGTCCTAGCAACGCCATGGTAACAGGGGATTTGATGATGGTCCCTGTTTGTAGACGTGCATGCCTTCTGGAGCTGGGGGCAGCCAGCCTACCATCGTCAGGGATTTAGTGACATCTGACTCTAAGCCATTAACAAGCCGAGTAGGTGAAAGCAGGGCTTGGATTCCTAGGAGGTGTGTGTGTGTGTGTGTGTGTGTGTGTGTGTGTGTGTGTGTGTGTGTGTGGGGTAGGGGGGGGTGACTTGTCCTGCCATCTGGATGCCCATGCCTCCTAAAGAGCATCAGATCCAAGAAGCCATAGTCCAAGCGGGGTCTTACAAAAGCCCCTTTGAGCCCCAGCATAGGTAGCAGCAGGAACGGCCGCGCATTGTTATCAATACTTTTTCATCATGTGGTGGGGGGAGGTCCAGCTCCTGATTGGTCCAGTAGCAAAGTGAAGTGTCTGCACATTTACATTAATGCCAAAAGCCCACTACGATTTCAGTGCAAAGCATATTGTTTTTCTCACAACAGTCTTCGTTTAAATTAGAATGGTTAATCTGTGTCTGAAATAGGATTCTCTAATTCCTCTGCCTAAAAACACAGTTGTTGTTAAACAACATGTTTCCTCCAGACAAGTGAAAATTAATCACGCTGCATGCGACAGGACCGCCTTCTGACAAACAAAATGTACCCTTTTCTGTTGATTCACACCTGCATGCTGTTTCACCTGTGATGGAATCTGCTCTGTTCTGGTTTTTACACCTACGAGATGTGCTGTCAGACCAAGACCGGAAGTTGGATTCTGATCATGTAGTGCCCTTCTACACAAAGCTGTCCCTAAACTGCTAATTCAGCTGTAAGAAGACTGTACATAGAATTACAGGAGTTGGAAGCGAAAGGTAGCAGACAAGAGGGAATAGGACCCATTAACCTGGCACGGGAGGAGAGAGAAACCTCATATGGTCTAAGGTTAGCCAGCTGCCCTTCATAAGCATTCTGACCATCACCAAAGGTTTGCTCTGTGTGTGATCATCTGACACATTGCATACGTGAGTAGTGCAGTCCCGTGCCTTCGTGCATTTAGGAGTTTCCTGGTGTCCCCTTAAGAGGCTGAGCTATTTACACAAATTCCTTTTTTTTTTTTTTTTGGCATTCAACAAACCGCAGTGATTTATCCTGATTGCGCTGTAACATTTAGTGATTCTTCTGCAAAATCAGGCCCCCCTCATTCATTTTAATGCCATGATATGGCTTGCGTGTCGTCTTTTAAGAATAAGCATGCAGTTGTTTAAATCACGTGGCAGCTGTTTGTGATTGGATTGTTAGGGGAAATTTAATTCAGTACCAGCAATTGCCATTTTGACTGCCCTGCATGGTTATAGTGGAGGAGAGAGAAATTGCAGTTGCATTACTGGATGGAACATGCAGGCCTATAAATTAGGAGGCACCTTTGAGGCTAAGAAAATAAGAAGCGTAACGAAGTAAGGGTCATTTTCGATGTAATGTTGTTGTTTTCACAGAGTCAGCTTGCCGCCTCGACAGAACCTTTCGCGGATCATCCTCAAGGGAATATTCCAGGGAGTAAAAGTGGTACGCGGGCCTGACTGGGACTGGGGCAACCAGGATGGTGAGTACAAGGGTAAACCAGAACCGTAAAGGCAAGTGAGCTTTGGACCCTCTGCATTCTCTGACAGCTCTTCCTCAGCTTCAGAAATGTAGGACTATTAAAATTTGGTCCTTAGATTTAGTAAGCTTTTGCCTACAACAAAAAAATTTGAAGATGACAAAAATCATACGTATGAACCGATGGTGCAATATAGCAGCTAATTTTGCTAATTGTTAGCATAATATTAGGGTAAGCACTGAAAGCTTACAGCCAGCGGTGGTTGTGTGAGACTTGGTGGTTGCTTTCTTTGGAGATAGTTTTCGATGCTGCCATGTGAGGTATGATGCAAATGTTATGAGTATAGAAGATTTTGGAGTTCTCTCTCATACAGGGGACAGTCGACCTTTGTTTCTGTGCCACAGCATCTGTTGAATGAGTCAGAATGTCTGTTAGCCATGCTATTGACACTACTGTGGGCTGAAAAAAAATTTGTAGTCACTCACCTGTGTCTTTAAGATTTGAGTTCAGTTCTACCTGTGCATTGTGAGCATTGTCATTGAAAGCTCTTTGCATTGAACTGCCCCTTGGCACTCTGGGTAAAAAGAACCAAGGAATAGCAGGTGATAAGTGTTCTGTGTAGTGTAGTATGTGGCCAGTCAGAGAAGTGCCTTTCTGTGTTGTGTTTGGTAATTTGGGATGCAGAAGTTTCCCGGTTCGAATCCCAGCCCAGCCACCAGGTGCGTCCTTGAGCAAGACACCTAGTGCAAGCTCACTCTAACCCATATGTGAAATGTAAGTTGCTTTGGATAAAAGCATCTGCCAAATGAATAAATGTAAATGTAGTTTACATTTGTCAGTTTCGTGGGAAAAAATGTAGAGTTTTGTGTTTTTCCTGAGAGCTTTGGCTCCGGGTAGCTTCAAAAGAGCAAACATCACCAGTGCCGTAATTTCTCCAGAAGGACTCTGGGAACCATATTTTTCCCCTTGCCTTATGTACCATATTAAATATTTCAAGGAATCGAGAGGCCTGGGGCTCCATTTACAAAAAATGTTTGTATATTCTTGTGGGTGAATAAACATACACAAGAAAAATCAAGTGTTCTGTGAAGAGAAGTCACGTAAAATTTTACATAAACCCAGGTACATAACCCAAAGCGTTATAAATCCCACTTGTAACATGTAAATTGTTTTACGATGTGTGTACTTTAGAAACTGCCCCACTTCCACCCAGGAATTGCCGTCAGTTGGCAATG